>JAKCOZ010000468.1:0-160539 GCA_022605955.1 Rallus limicola
CAGTTCAAAACATGCTAAACGTCCAGCAATAACTCCCAAAGTAAAGAAGCTAGGACTGAAAGCATAGCTTGTCTGAAACCTCCTAACAGGACACACAAGCAGACCCTGTCACTTTGGCTCTCAGCCTTTTCCTTTGCCTGGAAAGAGGGAAATGCCTGGAACCTCCTACGGTGCTTTTCTCGGCCCTAGCAGACTGCAGTTCAAAACATGCTAAACGTCCAGCAATAACTCCCAAAGTAAAGAAGCTAGGACTGAAAGGCATAGCTTGTCTGAAACCTCCTAACAGGACACACAAGCAGACCTGTCACTTTGGCTCTCAGCCTTTTCCTTTGCCTGGAAAGAGGGAACATGCCTGGAACCTCCTTTCTCGGCCCTAGCAGACTGCAGTTCAAAACATGCTAAACGTCCAGCAATAACTCCCAAAGTAAAGAAGCTAGGACTGAAAGGCATAGCTTGTCTGAAACCTCCTAACAGGACACACAAGCAGACCCTGTCACTTTGGCTCTCAGCCTTTTCCTTTGCCTGGAAAGAGGGAACATGCCTGGAACCTCCTACGGTGCTTTTCTCGGCCCTAGCAGACTGCAGTTCAAAACATGCTAAACGTCCAGCAATAACTCCCAAAGTAAAGAAGCTAGGACTGAAAGGCATAGCTTGTCTGAAACCTCCTAACAGGACACACAAGCAGACCCTGTCACTTTGGCTCTCAGCCTTTTCCTTTGCCTGGAAAGAGGGAACATGCCTGGAACCTCCTACGGTGCTTTTCTCGGCCCTAGCAGACTGCAGTTCAAAACATGCTAAACGTCCAGCAATAACTCCCAAAGTAAAGAAGCTAGGCATGAAAGGCATAGCTTGTCTGAAACCTCCTAACAGGACACACAAGCAGACCCTGTCACTTTGGCTCTCAGCCTTTTCCTTTGCCTGGAAAGAGGGAACATGCCTGGAACCTCCTACGGTGCTTTTCTCGGCCCTAGCAGACTGCAGTTCAAAACATGCTAAACGTCCAGCAATAACTCCCAAAGTAAAGAAGCTAGGCATGAAAGGCATAGCTTGTCTGAAACCTCCTAACAGGACACACAAGCAGACCCTGTCACTTTGGCTCTCAGCCTTTTCCTTTGCCTGGAAAGAGGGAACATGCCTGGAACCTCCTACGGTGCTTTTCTTGGCCCTAGCAGACTGCAGTTCAAAACATGCTAAACGTCCAGCAATAACTCCCAAAGTAAAGAAGCTAGGCATGAAAGGCATAGCTTGTCTGAAACCTCCTAACAGGACACACAAGCAGACCCTGTCACTTTGGCTCTCAGCCTTTTCCTTTGCCTGGAAAGAGGGAACATGCCTGGAACCTCCTACGGTGCTTTTCTCGGCCCTAGCAGACTGCAGTTCAAAACATGCTAAACGTCCAGCAATAACTCCCAAAGTAAAGAAGCTAGGCATGAAAGGCATAGCTTGTCTGAAACCTCCTAACAGGACACACAAGCAGACCCTGTCACTTTGGCTCTCAGCCTTTTCCTTTGCCTGGAAAGAGGGAACATGCCTGGAACCTCCTACGGTGCTTTTCTCGGCCCTAGCAGACTGCAGTTCAAAACATGCTAAACGTCCAGCAATAACTCCCAAAGTAAAGAAGCTAGGACTGAAAGGCATAGCTTGTCTGAAACCTCCTAACAGGACACACAAGCAGACCCTGTCACTTTGGCTCTCAGCCTTTTCCTTTGCCTGGAAAGAGGGAACATGCCTGGAACCTCCTACGGTGCTTTTCTCGGCCCTAGCAGACTGCAGTTCAAAACATGATAAACGTCCAGCAATAACTCCCAAAGTAAAGAAGCTAGGACTGAAAGGCATAGCTTGTCTGAAACCTCCTAACAGGACACACAAGCAGACCCTGTCACTTTGGCTCTCAGCCTTTTCCTTTGCCTGGAAAGAGGGAACATGCCTGGAACCTCCTACGGTGCTTTTCTCGGCCTTAGCAGACTGCAGTTCAAAACATGCTAAACGTCCAGCAATAACTCCCAAAGTAAAGAAGCTAGGCATGAAAGGCATAGCTTGTCTGAAACCTCCTAACAGGACACACAAGCAGACCCTGTCACTTTGGCTCTCAGCCTTTTCCTTTGCCTGGAAAGAGGGAACATGCCTGGAACCTCCTACGGTGCTTTTCTCGGCCCTAGCAGACTGCAGTTCAAAACATGCTAAACGTCCAGCAATAACTCCCAAAGTAAAGAAGCTAGGCATGAAAGGCATAGCTTGTCTGAAACCTCCTAACAGGACACACAAGCAGACCCTGTCACTTTGGCTCTCAGCCTTTTCCTTTGCCTGGAAAGAGGGAACATGCCTGGAACCTCCTACGGTGCTTTTCTCGGCCCTAGAAGACTGCAGTTCAAAACATGCTAAACGTCCAGCAATAACTCCCAAAGTAAAGAAGCTAGGCATGAAAGGCATAGCTTGTCTGAAACCTCCTAACAGGACACACAAGCAGACCCTGTCACTTTGGCTCTCAGCCTTTTCCTTTGCCTGGAAAGAGGGAACATGCCTGGAACCTCCTACGGTGCTTTTCTCGGCCCTAGCAGACTGCAGTTCAAAACATGCTAAACGTCCAGCAATAACTCCCAAAGTAAAGAAGCTAGGCATGAAAGGCATAGCTTGTCTGAAACCTCCTAACAGGACACACAAGCAGACCCTGTCACTTTGGCTCTCAGCCTTTTCCTTTGCCTGGAAAGAGGGAACATGCCTGGAACCTCCTACGGTGCTTTTCTCGGCCCTAGCAGACTGCAGTTCAAAACATGCTAAACGTCCAGCAATAACTCCCAAAGTAAAGAAGCTAGGCATGAAAGGCATAGCTTGTCTGAAACCTCCTAACAGGACACACAAGCAGACCCTGTCACTTTGGCTCTCAGCCTTTTCCTTTGCCTGGAAAGAGGGAACATGCCTGGAACCTCCTACGGTGCTTTTCTCGGCCCTAGCAGACTGCAGTTCAAAACATGATAAACGTCCAGCAATAACTCCCAAAGTAAAGAAGCTAGGACTGAAAGGCATAGCTTGTCTGAAACCTCCTAACAGGACACACAAGCAGACCCTGTCACTTTGGCTCTCAGCCTTTTTCTTTGCCTGGAAAGAGGGAACATGCCTGGAACCTCCTACGGTGCTTTTCTCGGCCCTAGCAGACTGCAGTTCAAAACATGCTAAACGTCCAGCAATAACTCCCAAAGTAAAGAAGCTAGGACTGAAAGGCATAGCTTGTCTGAAACCTCCTAACAGGACACACAAGCAGACCCTGTCACTTTGGCTCTCAGCCTTTTCCTTTGCCTGGAAAGAGGGAACATGCCTGGAACCTCCTACGGTGCTTTTCTCGGCCCTAGCAGACTGCAGTTCAAAACATGATAAACGTCCAGCAATAACTCCCAAAGTAAAGAAGCTAGGACTGAAAGGCATAGCTTGTCTGAAACCTCCTAACAGGACACACAAGCAGACCCTGTCACTTTGGCTCTCAGCCTTTTCCTTTGCCTGGAAAGAGGGAACATGCCTGGAACCTCCTACGGTGCTTTTCTCGGCCCTAGCAGACTGCAGTTCAAAACATGCTAAACGTCCAGCAATAACTCCCAAAGTAAAGAAGCTAGGCCTGAAAGGCATAGCTTGTCTGAAACCTCCTAACAGGACACACAAGCAGACCCTGTCACTTTGGCTCTCAGCCTTTTCCTTTGCCTGGAAAGAGGGAACATGCCTGGAACCTCCTACGGTGCTTTTCTCGGCCCTAGCAGACTGCAGTTCAAAACATGCTAAACGTCCAGCAATAACTCCCAAAGTAAAGAAGCTAGGCATGAAAGGCATAGCTTGTCTGAAACCTCCTAACAGGACACACAAGCAGACCCTGTCACTTTGGCTCTCAGCCTTTTCCTTTGCCTGGAAAGAGGGAACATGCCTGGAACCTCCTACGGTGCTTTTCTCGGCCCTAGCAGACTGCAGTTCAAAACATGCTAAACGTCCAGCAATAACTCCCAAAGTAAAGAAGCTAGGACTGAAAGGCATAGCTTGTCTGAAACCTCCTAACAGGACACACAAGCAGACCCTGTCACTTTGGCTCTCAGCCTTTTCCTTTGCCTGGAAAGAGGGAACATGCCTGGAACCTCCTACGGTGCTTTTCTCGGCCCTAGCAGACTGCAGTTCAAAACATGCTAAACGTCCAGCAATAACTCCCAAAGTAAAGAAGCTAGGCCTGAAAGGCATAGCTTGTCTGAAACCTCCTAACAGGACACACGAGCAGACCCTGTCACTTTGGCTCTCAGCCTTTTCCTTTGCCTGGAAAGAGGGAACATGCCTGGAACCTCTACGGTGCTTTTCTCGGCCCTAGCAGACTGCAGTTCAAAACATGCTAAACGTCCAGCAATAACTCCCAAAGTAAAGAAGCTAGGACTGAAAGGCATAGCTTGTCTGAAACCTCCTAACAGGACACACAAGCAGACCCTGTCACTTTGGCTCTCTGCCTTTTCCTTTGCCTGGAAAGAGGGAACATGCCTGGAACCTCCTACGGTGCTTTTCTCGGCCTTAGCAGACTGCAGTTCAAAACATGCTAAACGTCCAGCAATAACTCCCAAAGTAAGGAAGCTAGGACTGAAAGGCATAGCTTGTCTGAAACCTCCTAACAGGACACACAAGCAGACCCTGTCACTTTGGCTCTCAGCCTTTTCCTTTGCCTGGAAAGAGGGAACATGCCTGGAACCTCCTACGGTGCTTTTCTCGGCCCTAGCAGACTGCAGTTCAAAACATGCTAAACGTCCAGCAATAACTCCCAAAGTAAAGAAGCTAGGCCTGAAAGGCATAGCTTGTCTGAAACCTCCTAACAGGACACACAAGCAGACCCTGTCACTTTGGCTCTCAGCCTTTTCCTTTGCCTGGAAAGAGGGAACATGCCTGGAACCTCCTACGGTGCTTTTCTCGGCCCTAGCAGACTGCAGTTCAAAACATGCTAAACGTCCAGCAATAACTCCCAAAGTAAAGAAGCTAGGCATGAAAGGCATAGCTTGTCTGAAACCTCCTAACAGGACACACAAGCAGACCCTGTCACTTTGGCTCTCAGCCTTTTCCTTTGCCTGGAAAGAGGGAACATGCCTGGAACCTCCTACGGTGCTTTTCTCGGCCCTAGCAGACTGCAGTTCAAAACATGCTAAACGTCCAGCAATAACTCCCAAAGTAAAGAAGCTAGGCCTGAAAGGCATAGCTTGTCTGAAACCTCCTAACAGGACACACAAGCAGACCCTGTCACTTTGGCTCTCAGCCTTTTCCTTTGCCTGGAAAGAGGGAACATGCCTGGAACCTCCTACGGTGCTTTTCTCGGCCCTAGCAGACTGCAGTTCAAAACATGCTAAACGTCCAGCAATAACTCCCAAAGTAAAGAAGCTAGGCATGAAAGGCATAGCTTGTCTGAAACCTCCTAACAGGACACACAAGCAGACCCTGTCACTTTGGCTCTCAGCCTTTTCCTTTGCCTGGAAAGAGGGAACATGCCTGGAACCTCCTACGGTGCTTTTCTCGGCCCTAGCAGACTGCAGTTCAAAACATGATAAACGTCCAGCAATAACTCCCAAAGTAAAGAAGCTAGGACTGAAAGGCATAGCTTGTCTGAAACCTCCTAACAGGACACACAAGCAGACCCTGTCACTTTGGCTCTCAGCCTTTTCCTTTGCCTGGAAAGAGGGAACATGCCTGGAACCTCCTACGGTGCTTTTCTCGGCCCTAGCAGACTGCAGTTCAAAACATGCTAAACGTCCAGCAATAACTCCCAAAGTAAAGAAGCTAGGACTGAAAGGCATAGCTTGTCTGAAACCTCCTAACAGGACACACAAGCAGACCCTGTCACTTTGGCTCTCAGCCTTTTCCTTTGCCTGGAAAGAGGGAACATGCCTGGAACCTCCTACGGTGCTTTTCTCGGCCCTAGCAGACTGCAGTTCAAAACATGCTAAACGTCCAGCAATAACTCCCAAAGTAAAGAAGCTAGGCATGAAAGGCATAGCTTGTCTGAAACCTCCTAACAGGACACACAAGCAGACCCTGTCACTTTGGCTCTCAGCCTTTTCCTTTGCCTGGAAAGAGGGAACATGCCTGGAACCTCCTACGGTGCTTTTCTCGGCCCTAGCAGACTGCAGTTCAAAACATGATAAACGTCCAGCAATAACTCCCAAAGTAAAGAAGCTAGGACTGAAAGGCATAGCTTGTCTGAAACCTCCTAACAGGACACACAAGCAGACCCTGTCACTTTGGCTCTCAGCCTTTTTCTTTGCCTGGAAAGAGGGAACATGCCTGGAACCTCCTACGGTGCTTTTCTCGGCCCTAGCAGACTGCAGTTCAAAACATGCTAAACGTCCAGCAATAACTCCCAAAGTAAAGAAGCTAGGCATGAAAGGCATAGCTTGTCTGAAACCTCCTAACAGGACACACAAGCAGACCCTGTCACTTTGGCTCTCAGCCTTTTCCTTTGCCTGGAAAGAGGGAACATGCCTGGAACCTCCTACGGTGCTTTTCTCGGCCCTAGCAGACTGCAGTTCAAAACATGATAAACGTCCAGCAATAACTCCCAAAGTAAAGAAGCTAGGACTGAAAGGCATAGCTTGTCTGAAACCTCCTAACAGGACACACAAGCAGACCCTGTCACTTTGGCTCTCAGCCTTTTCCTTTGCCTGGAAAGAGGGAACATGCCTGGAACCTCCTACGGTGCTTTTCTCGGCCCTAGCAGACTGCAGTTCAAAACATGCTAAACGTCCAGCAATAACTCCCAAAGTAAAGAAGCTAGGCCTGAAAGGCATAGCTTGTCTGAAACCTCCTAACAGGACACACAAGCAGACCCTGTCACTTTGGCTCTCAGCCTTTTCCTTTGCCTGGAAAGAGGGAACATGCCTGGAACCTCCTACGGTGCTTTTCTCGGCCCTAGCAGACTGCAGTTCAAAACATGCTAAACGTCCAGCAATAACTCCCAAAGTAAAGAAGCTAGGCATGAAAGGCATAGCTTGTCTGAAACCTCCTAACAGGACACACAAGCAGACCCTGTCACTTTGGCTCTCAGCCTTTTCCTTTGCCTGGAAAGAGGGAACATGCCTGGAACCTCCTACGGTGCTTTTCTCGGCCCTAGCAGACTGCAGTTCAAAACATGCTAAACGTCCAGCAATAACTCCCAAAGTAAAGAAGCTAGGACTGAAAGGCATAGCTTGTCTGAAACCTCCTAACAGGACACACAAGCAGACCCTGTCACTTTGGCTCTCAGCCTTTTCCTTTGCCTGGAAAGAGGGAACATGCCTGGAACCTCCTACGGTGCTTTTCTCGGCCCTAGCAGACTGCAGTTCAAAACATGCTAAACGTCCAGCAATAACTCCCAAAGTAAAGAAGCTAGGCCTGAAAGGCATAGCTTGTCTGAAACCTCCTAACAGGACACACGAGCAGACCCTGTCACTTTGGCTCTCAGCCTTTTCCTTTGCCTGGAAAGAGGGAACATGCCTGGAACCTCTACGGTGCTTTTCTCGGCCCTAGCAGACTGCAGTTCAAAACATGCTAAACGTCCAGCAATAACTCCCAAAGTAAAGAAGCTAGGACTGAAAGGCATAGCTTGTCTGAAACCTCCTAACAGGACACACAAGCAGACCCTGTCACTTTGGCTCTCTGCCTTTTCCTTTGCCTGGAAAGAGGGAACATGCCTGGAACCTCCTACGGTGCTTTTCTCGGCCTTAGCAGACTGCAGTTCAAAACATGCTAAACGTCCAGCAATAACTCCCAAAGTAAGGAAGCTAGGACTGAAAGGCATAGCTTGTCTGAAACCTCCTAACAGGACACACAAGCAGACCCTGTCACTTTGGCTCTCAGCCTTTTCCTTTGCCTGGAAAGAGGGAACATGCCTGGAACCTCCTACGGTGCTTTTCTCGGCCCTAGCAGACTGCAGTTCAAAACATGCTAAACGTCCAGCAATAACTCCCAAAGTAAAGAAGCTAGGCCTGAAAGGCATAGCTTGTCTGAAACCTCCTAACAGGACACACAAGCAGACCCTGTCACTTTGGCTCTCAGCCTTTTCCTTTGCCTGGAAAGAGGGAACATGCCTGGAACCTCCTACGGTGCTTTTCTCGGCCCTAGCAGACTGCAGTTCAAAACATGCTAAACGTCCAGCAATAACTCCCAAAGTAAAGAAGCTAGGCATGAAAGGCATAGCTTGTCTGAAACCTCCTAACAGGACACACAAGCAGACCCTGTCACTTTGGCTCTCAGCCTTTTCCTTTGCCTGGAAAGAGGGAACATGCCTGGAACCTCCTACGGTGCTTTTCTCGGCCCTAGCAGACTGCAGTTCAAAACATGCTAAACGTCCAGCAATAACTCCCAAAGTAAAGAAGCTAGGCATGAAAGGCATAGCTTGTCTGAAACCTCCTAACAGGACACACAAGCAGACCCTGTCACTTTGGCTCTCAGCCTTTTCCTTTGCCTGGAAAGAGGGAACATGCCTGGAACCTCCTACGGTGCTTTTCTCGGCCCTAGCAGACTGCAGTTCAAAACATGCTAAACGTCCAGCAATAACTCCCAAAGTAAAGAAGCTAGGCATGAAAGGCATAGCTTGTCTGAAACCTCCTAACAGGACACACAAGCAGACCCTGTCACTTTGGCTCTCAGCCTTTTCCTTTGCCTGGAAAGAGGGAACATGCCTGGAACCTCCTACGGTGCTTTTCTCGGCCCTAGCAGACTGCAGTTCAAAACATGATAAACGTCCAGCAATAACTCCCAAAGTAAAGAAGCTAGGACTGAAAGGCATAGCTTGTCTGAAACCTCCTAACAGGACACACAAGCAGACCCTGTCACTTTGGCTCTCAGCCTTTTCCTTTGCCTGGAAAGAGGGAACATGCCTGGAACCTCCTACGGTGCTTTTCTCGGCCCTAGCAGACTGCAGTTCAAAACATGCTAAACGTCCAGCAATAACTCCCAAAGTAAAGAAGCTAGGACTGAAAGGCATAGCTTGTCTGAAACCTCCTAACAGGACACACAAGCAGACCCTGTCACTTTGGCTCTCAGCCTTTTCCTTTGCCTGGAAAGAGGGAACATGCCTGGAACCTCCTACGGTGCTTTTCTCGGCCCTAGCAGACTGCAGTTCAAAACATGCTAAACGTCCAGCAATAACTCCCAAAGTAAAGAAGCTAGGCATGAAAGGCATAGCTTGTCTGAAACCTCCTAACAGGACACACAAGCAGACCCTGTCACTTTGGCTCTCAGCCTTTTTCTTTGCCTGGAAAGAGGGAACATGCCTGGAACCTCCTACGGTGCTTTTCTCGGCCCTAGCAGACTGCAGTTCAAAACATGCTAAACGTCCAGCAATAACTCCCAAAGTAAAGAAGCTAGGCATGAAAGGCATAGCTTGTCTGAAACCTCCTAACAGGACACACAAGCAGACCCTGTCACTTTGGCTCTCAGCCTTTTTCTTTGCCTGGAAAGAGGGAACATGCCTGGAACCTCCTACGGTGCTTTTCTCGGCCCTAGCAGACTGCAGTTCAAAACATGCTAAACGTCCAGCAATAACTCCCAAAGTAAAGAAGCTAGGACTGAAAGGCATAGCTTGTCTGAAACCTCCTAACAGGACACACAAGCAGACCCTGTCACTTTGGCTCTCAGCCTTTTCCTTTGCCTGGAAAGAGGGAACATGCCTGGAACCTCCTACGGTGCTTTTCTCGGCCCTAGCAGACTGCAGTTCAAAACATGCTAAACGTCCAGCAATAACTCCCAAAGTAAAGAAGCTAGGCATGAAAGGCATAGCTTGTCTGAAACCTCCTAACAGGACACACAAGCAGACCCTGTCACTTTGGCTCTCAGCCTTTTCCTTTGCCTGGAAAGAGGGAACATGCCTGGAACCTCCTACGGTGCTTTTCTCGGCCCTAGCAGACTGCAGTTCAAAACATGCTAAACGTCCAGCAATAACTCCCAAAGTAAAGAAGCTAGGCCTGAAAGGCATAGCTTGTCTGAAACCTCCTAACAGGACACACAAGCAGACCCTGTCACTTTGGCTCTCAGCCTTTTCCTTTGCCTGGAAAGAGGGAACATGCCTGGAACCTCTACGGTGCTTTTCTCGGCCCTAGCAGACTGCAGTTCAAAACATGCTAAACGTCCAGCAATAACTCCCAAAGTAAAGAAGCTAGGCATGAAAGGCATAGCTTGTCTGAAACCTCCTAACAGGACACACAAGCAGACCCTGTCACTTTGGCTCTCAGCCTTTTTCTTTGCCTGGAAAGAGGGAACATGCCTGGAACCTCCTACGGTGCTTTTCTCGGCCCTAGCAGACTGCAGTTCAAAACATGCTAAACGTCCAGCAATAACTCCCAAAGTAAAGAAGCTAGGCATGAAAGGCATAGCTTGTCTGAAACCTCCTAACAGGACACACAAGCAGACCCTGTCACTTTGGCTCTCAGCCTTTTCCTTTGCCTGGAAAGAGGGAACATGCCTGGAACCTCCTACGGTGCTTTTCTCGGCCCTAGCAGACTGCAGTTCAAAACATGCTAAACGTCCAGCAATAACTCCCAAAGTAAAGAAGCTAGGCATGAAAGGCATAGCTTGTCTGAAACCTCCTAACAGGACACACAAGCAGACCCTGTCACTTTGGCTCTCAGCCTTTTCCTTTGCCTGGAAAGAGGGAACATGCCTGGAACCTCCTACGGTGCTTTTCTCGGCCCTAGCAGACTGCAGTTCAAAACATGCTAAACGTCCAGCAATAACTCCCAAAGTAAAGAAGCTAGGCCTGAAAGGCATAGCTTGTCTGAAACCTCCTAACAGGACACACAAGCAGACCCTGTCACTTTGGCTCTCAGCCTTTTCCTTTGCCTGGAAAGAGGGAACATGCCTGGAACCTCCTACGGTGCTTTTCTCGGCCCTAGCAGACTGCAGTTCAAAACATGCTAAACGTCCAGCAATAACTCCCAAAGTAAAGAAGCTAGGACTGAAAGGCATAGCTTGTCTGAAACCTCCTAACAGGACACACAAGCAGACCCTGTCACTTTGGCTCTCAGCCTTTTCCTTTGCCTGGAAAGAGGGAACATGCCTGGAACCTCTACGGTGCTTTTCTCGGCCCTAGCAGACTGCAGTTCAAAACATGCTAAACGTCCAGCAATAACTCCCAAAGTAAAGAAGCTAGGACTGAAAGGCATAGCTTGTCTGAAACCTCCTAACAGGACACACAAGCAGACCCTGTCACTTTGGCTCTCAGCCTTTTCCTTTGCCTGGAAAGAGGGAACATGCCTGGAACCTCCTACGGTGCTTTTCTCGGCCCTAGCAGACTGCAGTTCAAAACATGCTAAACGTCCAGCAATAACTCCCAAAGTAAAGAAGCTAGGCATGAAAGGCATAGCTTGTCTGAAACCTCCTAACAGGACACACAAGCAGACCCTGTCACTTTGGCTCTCAGCCTTTTCCTTTGCCTGGAAAGAGGGAACATGCCTGGAACCTCCTACGGTGCTTTTCTCGGCCCTAGCAGACTGCAGTTCAAAACATGATAAACGTCCAGCAATAACTCCCAAAGTAAAGAAGCTAGGACTGAAAGGCATAGCTTGTCTGAAACCTCCTAACAGGACACACAAGCAGACCCTGTCACTTTGGCTCTCAGCCTTTTCCTTTGCCTGGAAAGAGGGAACATGCCTGGAACCTCCTACGGTGCTTTTCTCGGCCCTAGCAGACTGCAGTTCAAAACATGCTAAACGTCCAGCAATAACTCCCAAAGTAAAGAAGCTAGGCCTGAAAGGCATAGCTTGTCTGAAACCTCCTAACAGGACACACAAGCAGACCCTGTCACTTTGGCTCTCAGCCTTTTCCTTTGCCTGGAAAGAGGGAACATGCCTGGAACCTCTACGGTGCTTTTCTCGGCCCTAGCAGACTGCAGTTCAAAACATGCTAAACGTCCAGCAATAACTCCCAAAGTAAAGAAGCTAGGACTGAATGGCATAGCTTGTCTGAAACCTCCTAACAGGACACACAAGCAGACCCTGTCACTTTGGCTCTCTGCCTTTTCCTTTGCCTGGAAAGAGGGAACATGCCTGGAACCTCCTACGGTGCTTTTCTCGGCCTTAGCAGACTGCAGTTCAAAACATGCTAAACGTCCAGCAATAACTCCCAAAGTAAAGAAGCTAGGACTGAATGGCATAGCTTGTCTGAAACCTCCTAACAGGACACACAAGCAGACCCTGTCACTTTGGCTCTCTGCCTTTTCCTTTGCCTGGAAAGAGGGAACATGCCTGGAACCTCCTACGGTGCTTTTCTCGGCCTTAGCAGACTGCAGTTCAAAACATGCTAAACGTCCAGCAATAACTCCCAAAGTAAAGAAGCTAGGCATGAAAGGCATAGCTTGTCTGAAACCTCCTAACAGGACACACAAGCAGACCCTGTCACTTTGGCTCTCAGCCTTTTCCTTTGCCTGGAAAGAGGGAACATGCCTGGAACCTCCTACGGTGCTTTTCTCGGCCCTAGCAGACTGCAGTTCAAAACATGCTAAACGTCCAGCAATAACTCCCAAAGTAAAGAAGCTAGGCCTGAAAGGCATAGCTTGTCTGAAACCTCCTAACAGGACACACAAGCAGACCCTGTCACTTTGGCTCTCAGCCTTTTCCTTTGCCTGGAAAGAGGGAACATGCCTGGAACCTCCTACGGTGCTTTTCTCGGCCCTAGCAGACTGCAGTTCAAAACATGCTAAACGTCCAGCAATAACTCCCAAAGTAAAGAAGCTAGGCCTGAAAGGCATAGCTTGTCTGAAACCTCCTAACAGGACACACAAGCAGACCCTGTCACTTTGGCTCTCAGCCTTTTCCTTTGCCTGGAAAGAGGGAACATGCCTGGAACCTCCTACGGTGCTTTTCTCGGCCCTAGCAGACTGCAGTTCAAAACATGCTAAACGTCCAGAATAACTCCCAAAGTAAAGAAGCTAGGCATGAAAGGCATAGCTTGTCTGAAACCTCCTAACAGGACACACAAGCAGACCCTGTCACTTTGGCTCTCAGCCTTTTCCTTTGCCTGGAAAGAGGGAACATGCCTGGAACCTCCTACGGTGCTTTTCTCGGCCCTAGCAGACTGCAGTTCAAAACATGCTAAACGTCCAGCAATAACTCCCAAAGTAAAGAAGCTAGGCATGAAAGGCATAGCTTGTCTGAAACCTCCTAACAGGACACACAAGCAGACCCTGTCACTTTGGCTCTCAGCCTTTTCCTTTGCCTGGAAAGAGGGAACATGCCTGGAACCTCCTACGGTGCTTTTCTGGGCCCTAGCAGACTGCAGTTCAAAACATGCTAAACGTCCAGCAATAACTCCCAAAGTAAAGAAGCTAGGACTGAAAGGCATAGCTTGTCTGAAACCTCCTAACAGGACACACAAGCAGACCCTGTCACTTTGGCTCTCAGCCTTTTCCTTTGCCTGGAAAGAGGGAACATGCCTGGAACCTCCTACGGTGCTTTTCTCGGCCCTAGCAGACTGCAGTTCAAAACATGCTAAACGTCCAGCAATAACTCCCAAAGTAAAGAAGCTAGGCCTGAAAGGCATAGCTTGTCTGAAACCTCCTAACAGGACACACAAGCAGACCCTGTCACTTTGGCTCTCTGCCTTTTTCTTTGCCTGGAAAGAGGGAACATGCCTGGAACCTCCTACGGTGCTTTTCTCGGCCCTAGCAGACTGCAGTTCAAAACATGCTAAACGTCCAGCAATAACTCCCAAAGAAGCTAGGCATGAAAGGCATAGCTTGTCTGAAACCTCCTAACAGGACACACAAGCAGACCCTGTCACTTTGGCTCTCAGCCTTTTCCTTTGCCTGGAAAGAGGGAACATGCCTGGAAGCTCCTACGGTGCTTTTCTCAACCCTAGCAGACTGCAGTTCAAAACATGCTAAACGTCCAGCAATAACTCCCAAAGTAAAGAAGCTAGGCATGAAAGGCATAGCTTGTCTGAAACCTCCTAACAGGACACACAAGCAGACCCTGTCACTTTGGCTCTCAGCCTTTTCCTTTGCCTGGAAAGAGGGAACATGCCTGGAACCTCCTACGGTGCTTTTCTCGGCCCTAGCAGACTGCAGTTCAAAACATGATAAACGTCCAGCAATAACTCCCAAAGTAAAGAAGCTAGGCATGAAAGGCATAGCTTGTCTGAAACCTCCTAACAGGACACACAAGCAGACCCTGTCACTTTGGCTCTCAGCCTTTTCCTTTGCCTGGAAAGAGGGAACATGCCTGGAACCTCCTACGGTGCTTTTCTCGGCCCTAGCAGACTGCAGTTCAAAACATGCTAAACGTCCAGCAAAAACTCCCAAAGTAAAGAAGCTAGGCATGAAAGGCATAGCTTGTCTGAAACCTCCTAACAGGACACACAAGCAGACCCTGTCACTTTGGCTCTCAGCCTTTTCCTTTGCCTGGAAAGAGGGAACATGCCTGGAACCTCCTACGGTGCTTTTCTCGGCCCTAGCAGACTGCAGTTCAAAACATGCTAAACGTCCAGCAATAACTCCCAAAGTAAAGAAGCTAGGACTGAAAGGCATAGCTTGTCTGAAACCTCCTAACAGGACACACAAGCAGACCCTGTCACTTTGGCTCTCAGCCTTTTCCTTTGCCTGGAAAGAGGGAACATGCCTGGAACCTCCTACGGTGCTTTTCTCGGCCCTAGCAGACTGCAGTTCAAAACATGCTAAACGTCCAGCAATAACTCCCAAAGTAAAGAAGCTAGGCATGAAAGGCATAGCTTGTCTGAAACCTCCTAACAGGACACACAAGCAGACCCTGTCACTTTGGCTCTCAGCCTTTTCCTTTGCCTGGAAAGAGGGAACATGCCTGGAACCTCCTACGGTGCTTTTCTCGGCCCTAGCAGACTGCAGTTCAAAACATGCTAAACGTCCAGCAATAACTCCCAAAGTAAAGAAGCTAGGCATGAAAGGCATAGCTTGTCTGAAACCTCCTAACAGGACACACAAGCAGACCCTGTCACTTTGGCTCTCAGCCTTTTCCTTTGCCTGGAAAGAGGGAACATGCCTGGAACCTCCTACGGTGCTTTTCTCGGCCCTAGCAGACTGCAGTTCAAAACATGCTAAACGTCCAGCAATAACTCCCAAAGTAAAGAAGCTAGGACTGAAAGGCATAGCTTGTCTGAAACCTCCTAACAGGACACACAAGCAGACCCTGTCACTTTGGCTCTCAGCCTTTTCCTTTGCCTGGAAAGAGGGAACATGCCTGGAACCTCCTACGGTGCTTTTCTCGGCCCTAGCAGACTGCAGTTCAAAACATGCTAAACGTCCAGCAATAACTCCCAAAGTAAAGAAGCTAGGCATGAAAGGCATAGCTTGTCTGAAACCTCCTAACAGGACACACAAGCAGACCCTGTCACTTTGGCTCTCAGCCTTTTTCTTTGCCTGGAAAGAGGGAACATGCCTGGAACCTCCTACGGTGCTTTTCTCGGCCCTAGCAGACTGCAGTTCAAAACATGCTAAACGTCCAGCAATAACTCCCAAAGTACAGAAGCGAGGCATGAAAGGCATAGCTTGTCTGAAACCTCCTAACAGGACACACAAGCAGACCCTGTCACTTTGGCTCTCAGCCTTTTCCTTTGCCTGGAAAGAGGGAACCTGCCTGGAACCTCCTACGGTGCTTTTCTCGGCCCTAGCAGACTGCAGTTCAAAACATGCTAAACGTCCAGCAATAACTCCCAAAGTAAAGAAGCTAGGCATGAAAGGCATAGCTTGTCTGAAACCTCCTAACAGGACACACAAGCAGACCCTGTCACTTTGGCTCTCAGCCTTTTCCTTTGCCTGGAAAGAGGGAACATGCCTGGAACCTCCTACGGTGCTTTTCTCGGCCCTAGCAGACTGCAGTTCAAAACATGCTAAACGTCCAGCAATAACTCCCAAAGTAAAGAAGCTAGGACTGAAAGGCATAGCTTGTCTGAAACCTCCTAACAGGACACACAAGCAGACCCTGTCACTTTGGCTCTCAGCCTTTTCCTTTGCCTGGAAAGAGGGAACATGCCTGGAACCTCCTACGGTGCTTTTCTCGGCCCTAGCAGACTGCAGTTCAAAACATGCTAAACGTCCAGCAATAACTCCCAAAGTAAAGAAGCTAGGCATGAAAGGCATAGCTTGTCTGAAACCTCCTAACAGGACACACAAGCAGACCCTGTCACTTTGGCTCTCAGCCTTTTTCTTTGCCTGGAAAGAGGGAACATGCCTGGAACCTCCTACGGTGCTTTTCTCGGCCTTAGCAGACTGCAGTTCAAAACATGCTAAAAGTCCAGCAATAACTCCCAAAGTAAAGAAGCTAGGACTGAAAGGCATAGCTTGTCTGAAACCTCCTAACAGGACACACAAGCAGACCCTGTCACTTTGGCTCTCAGCCTTTTCCTTTGCCTGGAAAGAGGGAACCTGCCTGGAACCTCCTACGGTGCTTTTCTCGGCCCTAGCAGACTGCAGTTCAAAACATGCTAAACGTCCAGCAATAACTCCCAAAGTAAAGAAGCTAGGCATGAAAGGCATAGCTTGTCTGAAACCTCCTAACAGGACACACAAGCAGACCCTGTCACTTTGTCTCTCAGCCTTTTCCTTTGCCTGGAAAGAGGGAACCTGCCTGGAACCTCCTACGGTGCTTTTCTCGGCCCTAGCAGACTGCAGTTCAAAACATGCTAAACGTCCAGCAATAACTCCCAAAGTAAAGAAGCTAGGCATGAAAGGCATAGCTTGTCTGAAACCTCCTAACAGGACACACAAGCAGACCCTGTCACTTTGGCTCTCAGCCTTTTCCTTTGCCTGGAAAGAGGGAACATGCCTGGAACCTCCTACGGTGCTTTTCTCGGCCCTAGCAGACTGCAGTTCAAAACATGCTAAACGTCCAGCAATAACTCCCAAAGTAAAGAAGCTAGGCCTGAAAGGCTTAGCTTGTCTGAAACCTCCTAACAGGACACACAAGCAGACCCTGTCACTTTGGCTCTCAGCCTTTTCCTTTGCCTGGAAAGAGGGAACATGCCTGGAACCTCCTACGGTGCTTTTCTCGGCCCTAGCAGACTGCAGTTCAAAACATGCTAAACGTCCAGCAATAACTCCCAAAGTAAAGAAGCTAGGCATGAAAGGCATAGCTTGTCTGAAACCTCCTAACAGGACACACAAGCAGACCCTGTCACTTTGGCTCTCAGCCTTTTCCTTTGCCTGGAAAGAGGGAACATGCCTGGAACCTCCTACGGTGCTTTTCTCGGCCCTAGCAGACTGCAGTTCAAAACATGCTAAACGTCCAGCAATAACTCCCAAAGTAAAGAAGCTAGGCATGAAAGGCATAGCTTGTCTGAAACCTCCTAACAGGACACACAAGCAGACCCTGTCACTTTGGCTCTCAGCCTTTTCCTTTGCCTGGAAAGAGGGAACATGCCTGGAACCTCCTACGGTGCTTTTCTCGGCCCTAGCAGACTGCAGTTCAAAACATGCTAAACGTCCAGCAATAACTCCCAAAGTAAAGAAGCTAGGACTGAAAGGCATAGCTTGTCTGAAACCTCCTAACAGGACACACAAGCAGACCCTGTCACTTTGGCTCTCAGCCTTTTCCTTTGCCTGGAAAGAGGGAACATGCCTGGAACCTCCTACGGTGCTTTTCTCGGCCCTAGCAGACTGCAGTTCAAAACATGCTAAACGTCCAGCAATAACTCCCAAAGTAAAGAAGCTAGGACTGAAAGGCATAGCTTGTCTGAAACCTCCTAACAGGACACACAAGCAGACCCTGTCACTTTGGCTCTCAGCCTTTTCCTTTGCCTGGAAAGAGGGAACATGCCTGGAACCTCCTACGGTGCTTTTCTCGGCCCTAGCAGACTGCAGTTCAAAACATGCTAAACGTCCAGCAATAACTCCCAAAGTAAAGAAGCTAGGACTGAAAGGCATAGCTTGTCTGAAACCTCCTAACAGGACACACAAGCAGACCCTGTCACTTTGGCTCTCAGCCTTTTCCTTTGCCTGGAAAGAGGGAACATGCCTGGAACCTCCTACGGTGCTTTTCTCGGCCCTAGCAGACTGCAGTTCAAAACATGCTAAACGTCCAGCAATAACTCCCAAAGTAAAGAAGCTAGGCATGAAAGGCATAGCTTGTCTGAAACCTCCTAACAGGACACACAAGCAGACCCTGTCACTTTGGCTCTCAGCCTTTTCCTTTGCCTGGAAAGAGGGAACATGCCTGGAACCTCCTACGGTGCTTTTCTCGGCCCTAGCAGACTGCAGTTCAAAACATGCTAAACGTCCAGCAATAACTCCCAAAGTAAAGAAGCTAGGCATGAAAGGCATAGCTTGTCTGAAACCTCCTAACAGGACACACAAGCAGACCCTGTCACTTTGGCTCTCAGCCTTTTCCTTTGCCTGGAAAGAGGGAACATGCCTGGAACCTCCTACGGTGCTTTTCTCGGCCCTAGCAGACTGCAGTTCAAAACATGCTAAACGTCCAGCAATAACTCCCAAAGTAAAGAAGCTAGGCATGAAAGGCATAGCTTGTCTGAAACCTCCTAACAGGACACACAAGCAGACCCTGTCACTTTGGCTCTCAGCCTTTTCCTTTGCCTGGAAAGAGGGAACATGCCTGGAACCTCCTACGGTGCTTTTCTCGGCCCTAGCAGACTGCAGTTCAAAACATGCTAAACGTCCAGCAATAACTCCCAAAGTAAAGAAGCTAGGACTGAAAGGCATAGCTTGTCTGAAACCTCCTAACAGGACACACAAGCAGACCCTGTCACTTTGGCTCTCAGCCTTTTCCTTTGCCTGGAAAGAGGGAACATGCCTGGAACCTCCTACGGTGCTTTTCTCGGCCCTAGCAGACTGCAGTTCAAAACATGCTAAACGTCCAGCAATAACTCCCAAAGTAAAGAAGCTAGGCATGAAAGGCATAGCTTGTCTGAAACCTCCTAACAGGACACACAAGCAGACCCTGTCACTTTGGCTCTCAGCCTTTTCCTTTGCCTGGAAAGAGGGAACATGCCTGGAACCTCCTACGGTGCTTTTCTCGGCCCTAGCAGACTGCAGTTCAAAACATGCTAAACGTCCAGCAATAACTCCCAAAGTAAAGAAGCTAGGCATGAAAGGCATAGCTTGTCTGAAACCTCCTAACAGGACACACAAGCAGACCCTGTCACTTTGTCTCTCAGCCTTTTCCTTTGCCTGGAAAGAGGGAACATGCCTGGAACCTCCTACGGTGCTTTTCTCGGCCCTAGCAGACTGCAGTTCAAAACATGCTAAACGTCCAGCAATAACTCCCAAACTAAAGAAGCTAGGCCTGAAAGGCATAGCTTGTCTGAAACCTCCTAACAGGACACACAAGCAGACCCTGTCACTTTGGCTCTCAGCCTTTTCCTTTGCCTGGAAAGAGGGAACATGCCTGGAACCTCCTACGGTGCTTTTCTCGGCCCTAGCAGACTGCAGTTCAAAACATGCTAAACGTCCAGCAATAACTCCCAAACTAAAGAAGCTAGGCATGAAAGGCATAGCTTGTCTGAAACCTCCTAACAGGACACACAAGCAGACCCTGTCACTTTGGCTCTCAGCCTTTTCCTTTGCCTGGAAAGAGGGAACATGCCTGGAACCTCCTACGGTGCTTTTCTCGGCCCTAGCAGACTGCAGTTCAAAACATGCTAAACGTCCAGCAATAACTCCCAAAGTAAAGAAGCTAGGCATGAAAGGCATAGCTTGTCTGAAACCTCCTAACAGGACACACAAGCAGACCCTGTCACTTTGGCTCTCAGCCTTTTCCTTTGCCTGGAAAGAGGGAACATGCCTGGAACCTCCTACGGTGCTTTTCTCGGCCCTAGCAGACTGCAGTTCAAAACATGCTAAACGTCCAGCAATAACTCCCAAAGTAAAGAAGCTAGGACTGAAAGGCATAGCTTGTCTGAAACCTCCTAACAGGACACACAAGCAGACCCTGTCACTTTGGCTCTCAGCCTTTTCCTTTGCCTGGAAAGAGGGAACATGCCTGGAACCTCCTACGGTGCTTTTCTCGGCCCTAGCAGACTGCAGTTCAAAACATGCTAAACGTCCAGCAAAAACTCCCAAAGTAAAGAAGCTAGGCCTGAAAGGCATAGCTTGTCTGAAACCTCCTAACAGGACACACAAGCAGACCCTGTCACTTTGGCTCTCAGCCTTTTCCTTTGCCTGGAAAGAGGGAACATGCCTGGAACCTCCTACGGTGCTTTTCTCGGCCCTAGCAGACTGCAGTTCAAAACATGCTAAACGTCCAGCAATAACTCCCAAAGTAAAGAAGCTAGGCATGAAAGGCATAGCTTGTCTGAAACCTCCTAACAGGACACACAAGCAGACCCTGTCACTTTGGCTCTCAGCCTTTTCCTTTGCCTGGAAAGAGGGAACATGCCTGGAACCTCCTACGGTGCTTTTCTCGGCCCTAGCAGACTGCAGTTCAAAACATGCTAAACGTCCAGCAATAACTCCCAAAGTAAAGAAGCTAGGACTGAAAGGCATAGCTTGTCTGAAACCTCCTAACAGGACACACAAGCAGACCCTGTCACTTTGTCTCTCAGCCTTTTCCTTTGCCTGGAAAGAGGGAACATGCCTGGAACCTCCTACGGTGCTTTTCTCGGCCCTAGCAGACTGCAGTTCAAAACATGCTAAACGTCCAGCAATAACTCCCAAACTAAAGAAGCTAGGCCTGAAAGGCATAGCTTGTCTGAAACCTCCTAACAGGACACACAAGCAGACCCTGTCACTTTGGCTCTCAGCCTTTTCCTTTGCCTGGAAAGAGGGAACATGCCTGGAACCTCCTACGGTGCTTTTCTCGGCCCTAGCAGACTGCAGTTCAAAACATGCTAAACGTCCAGCAATAACTCCCAAACTAAAGAAGCTAGGCATGAAAGGCATAGCTTGTCTGAAACCTCCTAACAGGACACACAAGCAGACCCTGTCACTTTGGCTCTCAGCCTTTTCCTTTGCCTGGAAAGAGGGAACCTGCCTGGAACCTCCTACGGTGCTTTTCTCGGCCCTAGCAGACTGCAGTTCAAAACATGCTAAACGTCCAGCAATAACTCCCAAAGTAAAGAAGCTAGGCCTGAAAGGCATAGCTTGTCTGAAACCTCCTAACAGGACACACAAGCAGACCCTGTCACTTTGGCTCTCAGCCTTTTCCTTTGCCTGGAAAGAGGGAACATGCCTGGAACCTCCTACGGTGCTTTTCTCGGCCCTAGCAGACTGCAGTTCAAAACATGCTAAACGTCCAGCAATAACTCCCAAAGTAAAGAAGCTAGGACTGAAAGGCATAGCTTGTCTGAAACCTCCTAACAGGACACACAAGCAGACCCTGTCACTTTGGCTCTCAGCCTTTTCCTTTGCCTGGAAAGAGGGAACATGCCTGGAACCTCCTACGGTGCTTTTCTCGGCCCTAGCAGACTGCAGTTCAAAACATGCTAAACGTCCAGCAATAACTCCCAAAGTAAAGAAGCTAGGCATGAAAGGCATAGCTTGTCTGAAACCTCCTAACAGGACACACAAGCAGACCCTGTCACTTTGGCTCTCAGCCTTTTCCTTTGCCTGGAAAGAGGGAACATGCCTGGAACCTCCTACGGTGCTTTTCTCGGCCCTAGCAGACTGCAGTTCAAAACATGCTAAACGTCCAGCAATAACTCCCAAAGTAAAGAAGCTAGGACTGAAAGGCATAGCTTGTCTGAAACCTCCTAACAGGACACACAAGCAGACCCTGTCACTTTGGCTCTCAGCCTTTTCCTTTGCCTGGAAAGAGGGAACATGCCTGGAACCTCCTACGGTGCTTTTCTCGGCCCTAGCAGACTGCAGTTCAAAACATGCTAAACGTCCAGCAATAACTCCCAAAGTAAAGAAGCTAGGCCTGAAAGGCATAGCTTGTCTGAAACCTCCTAACAGGACACACAAGCAGACCCTGTCACTTTGGCTCTCAGCCTTTTCCTTTGCCTGGAAAGAGGGAACATGCCTGGAACCTCCTACGGTGCTTTTCTCGGCCCTAGCAGACTGCAGTTCAAAACATGCTAAACGTCCAGCAATAACTCCCAAAGTAAAGAAGCTAGGCATGAAAGGCATAGCTTGTCTGAAACCTCCTAACAGGACACACAAGCAGACCCTGTCACTTTGGCTCTCAGCCTTTTCCTTTGCCTGGAAAGAGGGAACATGCCTGGAACCTCCTACGGTGCTTTTCTCGGCCCTAGCAGACTGCAGTTCAAAACATGCTAAACGTCCAGCAATAACTCCCAAAGTAAAGAAGCTAGGCATGAAAGGCATAGCTTGTCTGAAACCTCCTAACAGGACACACAAGCAGACCCTGTCACTTTGGCTCTCAGCCTTTTCCTTTGCCTGGAAAGAGGGAACATGCCTGGAACCTCCTACGGTGCTTTTCTCGGCCCTAGCAGACTGCAGTTCAAAACATGCTAAACGTCCAGCAATAACTCCCAAAGTAAAGAAGCTAGGCCTGAAAGGCATAGCTTGTCTGAAACCTCCTAACAGGACACACAAGCAGACCCTGTCACTTTGGCTCTCAGCCTTTTCCTTTGCCTGGAAAGAGGGAACATGCCTGGAACCTCCTACGGTGCTTTTCTCGGCCCTAGCAGACTGCAGTTCAAAACATGCTAAACGTCCAGCAATAACTCCCAAAGTAAAGAAGCTAGGACTGAAAGGCATAGCTTGTCTGAAACCTCCTAACAGGACACACAAGCAGACCCTGTCACTTTGGCTCTCAGCCTTTTCCTTTGCCTGGAAAGAGGGAACATGCCTGGAACCTCCTACGGTGCTTTTCTCGGCCCTAGCAGACTGCAGTTCAAAACATGCTAAACGTCCAGCAATAACTCCCAAAGTAAAGAAGCTAGGCCTGAAAGGCATAGCTTGTCTGAAACCTCCTAACAGGACACACAAGCAGACCCTGTCACTTTGGCTCTCAGCCTTTTCCTTTGCCTGGAAAGAGGGAACATGCCTGGAACCTCCTACGGTGCTTTTCTCGGCCCTAGCAGACTGCAGTTCAAAACATGCTAAACGTCCAGCAATAACTCCCAAACTAAAGAAGCTAGGCATGAAAGGCATAGCTTGTCTGAAACCTCCTAACAGGACACACAAGCAGACCCTGTCACTTTGGCTCTCAGCCTTTTCCTTTGCCTGGAAAGAGGGAACCTGCCTGGAACCTCCTACGGTGCTTTTCTCGGCCCTAGCAGACTGCAGTTCAAAACATGCTAAACGTCCAGCAATAACTCCCAAAGTAAAGAAGCTAGGCCTGAAAGGCATAGCTTGTCTGAAACCTCCTAACAGGACACACAAGCAGACCCTGTCACTTTGGCTCTCAGCCTTTTCCTTTGCCTGGAAAGAGGGAACATGCCTGGAACCTCCTACGGTGCTTTTCTCGGCCCTAGCAGACTGCAGTTCAAAACATGCTAAACGTCCAGCAATAACTCCCAAAGTAAAGAAGCTAGGCATGAAAGGCATAGCTTGTCTGAAACCTCCTAACAGGACACACAAGCAGACCCTGTCACTTTGGCTCTCAGCCTTTTCCTTTGCCTGGAAAGAGGGAACATGCCTGGAACCTCCTACGGTGCTTTTCTCGGCCCTAGCAGACTGCAGTTCAAAACATGCTAAACGTCCAGCAATAACTCCCAAAGTAAAGAAGCTAGGCCTGAAAGGCATAGCTTGTCTGAAACCTCCTAACAGGACACACAAGCAGACCCTGTCACTTTGGCTCTCAGCCTTTTCCTTTGCCTGGAAAGAGGGAACATGCCTGGAACCTCCTACGGTGCTTTTCTCGGCCCTAGCAGACTGCAGTTCAAAACATGCTAAACGTCCAGCAATAACTCCCAAAGTAAAGAAGCTAGGCCTGAAAGGCATAGCTTGTCTGAAACCTCCTAACAGGACACACAAGCAGACCCTGTCACTTTGGCTCTCAGCCTTTTCCTTTGCCTGGAAAGAGGGAACATGCCTGGAACCTCCTACGGTGCTTTTCTCGGCCCTAGCAGACTGCAGTTCAAAACATGCTAAACGTCCAGCAATAACTCCCAAAGTAAAGAAGCTAGGACTGAAAGGCATAGCTTGTCTGAAACCTCCTAACAGGACACACAAGCAGACCCTGTCACTTTGGCTCTCAGCCTTTTCCTTTGCCTGGAAAGAGGGAACATGCCTGGAACCTCCTACGGTGCTTTTCTCGGCCCTAGCAGACTGCAGTTCAAAACATGCTAAACGTCCAGCAATAACTCCCAAAGTAAAGAAGCTAGGCCTGAAAGGCATAGCTTGTCTGAAACCTCCTAACAGGACACACAAGCAGACCCTGTCACTTTGGCTCTCAGCCTGTTCCTTTTCCTGGAAAGAGGGAACATGCCTGGAACCTCCTACGGTGCTTTTCTCGGCCCTAGCAGACTGCAGTTCAAAACATGCTAAACGTCCAGCAATAACTCCCAAAGTAAAGAAGCTAGGCATGAAAGGCATAGCTTGTCTGAAACCTCCTAACAGGACACACAAGCAGACCCTGTCACTTTGGCTCTCAGCCTTTTCCTTTGCCTGGAAAGAGGGAACATGCCTGGAACCTCCTACGGTGCTTTTCTCGGCCCTAGCAGACTGCAGTTCAAAACATGCTAAACGTCCAGCAATAACTCCCAAAGTAAAGAAGCTAGGACTGAAAGGCATAGCTTGTCTGAAACCTCCTAACAGGACACACAAGCAGACCCTGTCACTTTGGCTCTCAGCCTTTTCCTTTGCCTGGAAAGAGGGAACATGCCTGGAACCTCCTACGGTGCTTTTCTCGGCCCTAGCAGACTGCAGTTCAAAACATGCTAAACGTCCAGCAATAACTCCCAAAGTAAAGAAGCTAGGCATGAAAGGCATAGCTTGTCTGAAACCTCCTAACAGGACACACGAGCAGACCCTGTCACTTTGGCTCTCAGCCTTTTCCTTTGCCTGGAAAGAGGGAACATGCCTGGAACCTCCTACGGTGCTTTTCTCGGCCCTAGCAGACTGCAGTTCAAAACATGCTAAACGTCCAGCAATAACTCCCAAACTAAAGAAGCTAGGCATGAAAGGCATAGCTTGTCTGAAACCTCCTAACAGGACACACAAGCAGACCCTGTCACTTTGGCTCTCAGCCTTTTCCTTTGCCTGGAAAGAGGGAACCTGCCTGGAACCTCCTACGGTGCTTTTCTCGGCCCTAGCAGACTGCAGTTCAAAACATGCTAAACGTCCAGCAATAACTCCCAAAGTAAAGAAGCTAGGCCTGAAAGGCATAGCTTGTCTGAAACCTCCTAACAGGACACACAAGCAGACCCTGTCACTTTGGCTCTCAGCCTTTTCCTTTGCCTGGAAAGAGGGAACATGCCTGGAACCTCCTACGGTGCTTTTCTCGGCCCTAGCAGACTGCAGTTCAAAACATGCTAAACGTCCATCAATAACTCCCAAAGTAAAGAAGCTAGGCATGAAAGGCATAGCTTGTCTGAAACCTCCTAACAGGACACACAAGCAGACCCTGTCACTTTGGCTCTCAGCCTTTTCCTTTGCCTGGAAAGAGGGAACATGCCTGGAACCTCCTACGGTGCTTTTCTCGGCCCTAGCAGACTGCAGTTCAAAACATGCTAAACGTCCAGCAATAACTCCCAAAGTAAAGAAGCTAGGACTGAAAGGCATAGCTTGTCTGAAACCTCCTAACAGGACACACAAGCAGACCCTGTCACTTTGGCTCTCAGCCTTTTCCTTTGCCTGGAAAGAGGGAACATGCCTGGAACCTCCTACGGTGCTTTTCTCGGCCCTAGCAGACTGCAGTTCAAAACATGCTAAACGTCCAGCAATAACTCCCAAAGTAAAGAAGCTAGGACTGAAAGGCATAGCTTGTCTGAAACCTCCTAACAGGACACACAAGCAGACCCTGTCACTTTGGCTCTCAGCCTTTTCCTTTGCCTGGAAAGAGGGAACATGCCTGGAACCTCCTACGGTGCTTTTCTCGGCCCTAGCAGACTGCAGTTCAAAACATGCTAAACGTCCAGCAATAACTCCCAAAGTAAAGAAGCTAGGACTGAAAGGCATAGCTTGTCTGAAACCTCCTAACAGGACACACAAGCAGACCCTGTCACTTTGGCTCTCAGCCTTTTCCTTTGCCTGGAAAGAGGGAACATGCCTGGAACCTCCTACGGTGCTTTTCTCGGCCCTAGCAGACTGCAGTTCAAAACATGCTAAACGTCCAGCAATAACTCCCAAAGTAAAGAAGCTAGGCCTGAAAGGCATAGCTTGTCTGAAACCTCCTAACAGGACACACAAGCAGACCCTGTCACTTTGGCTCTCAGCCTGTTCCTTTTCCTGGAAAGAGGGAACATGCCTGGAACCTCCTACGGTGCTTTTCTCGGCCCTAGCAGACTGCAGTTCAAAACATGCTAAACGTCCAGCAATAACTCCCAAAGTAAAGAAGCTAGGCATGAAAGGCATAGCTTGTCTGAAACCTCCTAACAGGACACACAAGCAGACCCTGTCACTTTGGCTCTCAGCCTTTTCCTTTGCCTGGAAAGAGGGAACATGCCTGGAACCTCCTACGGTGCTTTTCTCGGCCCTAGCAGACTGCAGTTCAAAACATGCTAAACGTCCAGCAATAACTCCCAAAGTAAAGAAGCTAGGCCTGAAAGGCATAGCTTGTCTGAAACCTCCTAACAGGACACACAAGCAGACCCTGTCACTTTGGCTCTCAGCCTTTTCCTTTGCCTGGAAAGAGGGAACATGCCTGGAACCTCCTACGGTGCTTTTCTCGGCCCTAGCAGACTGCAGTTCAAAACATGCTAAACGTCCAGCAATAACTCCCAAAGTAAAGAAGCTAGGCATGAAAGGCATAGCTTGTCTGAAACCTCCTAACAGGACACACGAGCAGACCCTGTCACTTTGGCTCTCAGCCTTTTCCTTTGCCTGGAAAGAGGGAACATGCCTGGAACCTCCTACGGTGCTTTTCTCGGCCCTAGCAGACTGCAGTTCAAAACATGCTAAACGTCCAGCAATAACTCCCAAAGTAAAGAAGCTAGGCATGAAAGGCATAGCTTGTCTGAAACCTCCTAACAGGACACACAAGCAGACCCTGTCACTTTGGCTCTCAGCCTTTTCCTTTGCCTGGAAAGAGGGAACATGCCTGGAACCTCCTACAGTGCTTTTCTCGGCCCTAGCAGACTGCAGTTCAAAACATGCTAAACGTCCAGCAATAACTCCCAAAGTAAAGAAGCTAGGCATGAAAGGCATAGCTTGTCTGAAACCTCCTAACAGGACACACAAGCAGACCCTGTCACTTTGTCTCTCAGCCTTTTCCTTTGCCTGGAAAGAGGGAACATGCCTGGAACCTCCTACGGTGCTTTTCTCGGCCCTAGCAGACTGCAGTTCAAAACATGCTAAACGTCCAGCAATAACTCCCAAAGTAAAGAAGCTAGGCCTGAAAGGCATAGCTTGTCTGAAACCTCCTAACAGGACACACAAGCAGACCCTGTCACTTTGGCTCTCAGCCTTTTCCTTTGCCTGGAAAGAGGGAACATGCCTGGAACCTCCTACGGTGCTTTTCTCGGCCCTAGCAGACTGCAGTTCAAAACATGCTAAACGTCCAGCAATAACTCCCAAACTAAAGAAGCTAGGCATGAAAGGCATAGCTTGTCTGAAACCTCCTAACAGGACACACAAGCAGACCCTGTCACTTTGGCTCTCAGCCTTTTCCTTTGCCTGGAAAGAGGGAACATGCCTGGAACCTCCTACGGTGCTTTTCTCGGCCCTAGCAGACTGCAGTTCAAAACATGCTAAACGTCCAGCAATAACTCCCAAAGTAAAGAAGCTAGGCATGAAAGGCATAGCTTGTCTGAAACCTCCTAACAGGACACACAAGCAGACCCTGTCACTTTGGCTCTCAGCCTTTTCCTTTGCCTGGAAAGAGGGAACATGCCTGGAACCTCCTACGGTGCTTTTCTCGGCCCTAGCAGACTGCAGTTCAAAACATGCTAAACGTCCAGCAATAACTCCCAAAGTAAAGAAGCTAGGACTGAAAGGCATAGCTTGTCTGAAACCTCCTAACAGGACACACAAGCAGACCCTGTCACTTTGGCTCTCAGCCTTTTCCTTTGCCTGGAAAGAGGGAACATGCCTGGAACCTCCTACGGTGCTTTTCTCGGCCCTAGCAGACTGCAGTTCAAAACATGCTAAACGTCCAGCAATAACTCCCAAAGTAAAGAAGCTAGGCATGAAAGGCATAGCTTGTCTGAAACCTCCTAACAGGACACACAAGCAGACCCTGTCACTTTGGCTCTCAGCCTTTTCCTTTGCCTGGAAAGAGGGAACATGCCTGGAACCTCCTACGGTGCTTTTCTCGGCCCTAGCAGACTGCAGTTCAAAACATGCTAAACGTCCAGCAATAACTCCCAAAGTAAAGAAGCTAGGCATGAAAGGCATAGCTTGTCTGAAACCTCCTAACAGGACACACAAGCAGACCCTGTCACTTTGGCTCTCAGCCTTTTCCTTTGCCTGGAAAGAGGGAACATGCCTGGAACCTCCTACGGTGCTTTTCTCGGCCCTAGCAGACTGCAGTTCAAAACATGCTAAACGTCCAGCAATAACTCCCAAAGTAAAGAAGCTAGGACTGAAAGGCATAGCTTGTCTGAAACCTCCTAACAGGACACACAAGCAGACCCTGTCACTTTGGCTCTCAGCCTTTTCCTTTGCCTGGAAAGAGGGAACATGCCTGGAACCTCCTACGGTGCTTTTCTCGGCCCTAGCAGACTGCAGTTCAAAACATGCTAAACGTCCAGCAATAACTCCCAAAGTAAAGAAGCTAGGACTGAAAGGCATAGCTTGTCTGAAACCTCCTAACAGGACACACAAGCAGACCCTGTCACTTTGGCTCTCAGCCTTTTCCTTTGCCTGGAAAGAGGGAACATGCCTGGAACCTCCTACGGTGCTTTTCTCGGCCCTAGCAGACTGCAGTTCAAAACATGCTAAACGTCCAGCAATAACTCCCAAAGTAAAGAAGCTAGGACTGAAAGGCATAGCTTGTCTGAAACCTCCTAACAGGACACACAAGCAGACCCTGTCACTTTGGCTCTCAGCCTTTTCCTTTGCCTGGAAAGAGGGAACATGCCTGGAACCTCCTACGGTGCTTTTCTCGGCCCTAGCAGACTGCAGTTCAAAACATGCTAAACGTCCAGCAATAACTCCCAAAGTAAAGAAGCTAGGCATGAAAGGCATAGCTTGTCTGAAACCTCCTAACAGGACACACAAGCAGACCCTGTCACTTTGGCTCTCAGCCTTTTCCTTTGCCTGGAAAGAGGGAACATGCCTGGAACCTCCTACGGTGCTTTTCTCGGCCCTAGCAGACTGCAGTTCAAAACATGCTAAACGTCCAGCAATAACTCCCAAAGTAAAGAAGCTAGGACTGAAAGGCATAGCTTGTCTGAAACCTCCTAACAGGACACACAAGCAGACCCTGTCACTTTGGCTCTCAGCCTTTTCCTTTGCCTGGAAAGAGGGAACATGCCTGGAACCTCCTACGGTGCTTTTCTCGGCCCTAGCAGACTGCAGTTCAAAACATGCTAAACGTCCAGCAATAACTCCCAAAGTAAAGAAGCTAGGACTGAAAGGCATAGCTTGTCTGAAACCTCCTAACAGGACACACAAGCAGACCCTGTCACTTTGGCTCTCAGCCTTTTCCTTTGCCTGGAAAGAGGGAACATGCCTGGAACCTCCTACGGTGCTTTTCTCGGCCCTAGCAGACTGCAGTTCAAAACATGCTAAATGTCCAGCAATAACTCCCAAAGTAAAGCAGCTAGGACTGAAAGGCATAGCTTGTCTGAAACCTCCTAACAGGACACACAAGCAGACCCTGTCACTTTGGCTCTCAGCCTTTTCCTTTGCCTGGAAAGAGGGAACATGCCTGGAACCTCCTACGGTGCTTTTCTCGGCCCTAGCAGACTGCAGTTCAAAACATGCTAAACGTCCAGCAATAACTCCCAAAGTAAAGAAGCTAGGCATGAAAGGCATAGCTTGTCTGAAACCTCCTAACAGGACACACAAGCAGACCCTGTCACTTTGGCTCTCAGCCTTTTCTTTTGCCTGGAAAGAGGGAACATGCCTGGAACCTCCTACGGTGCTTTTCTCGGCCCTAGCAGACTGCAGTTCAAAACATGCTAAACGTCCAGCAATAACTCCCAAAGTAAAGAAGCTAGGCATGAAAGGCATAGCTTGTCTGAAACCTCCTAACAGGACACACAAGCAGACCCTGTCACTTTGGCTCTCAGCCTTTTCCTTTGCCTGGAAAGAGGGAACATGCCTGGAACCTCCTACGGTGCTTTTCTCGGCCCTAGCAGACTGCAGTTCAAAACATGCTAAACGTCCAGCAATAACTCCCAAAGTAAAGAAGCTAGGACTGAAAGGCATAGCTTGTCTGAAACCTCCTAACAGGACACACAAGCAGACCCTGTCACTTTGGCTCTCAGCCTTTTCCTTTGCCTGGAAAGAGGGAACATGCCTGGAACCTCCTACGGTGCTTTTCTCGGCCCTAGCAGACTGCAGTTCAAAACATGCTAAACGTCCAGCAATAACTCCCAAAGTAAAGAAGCTAGGCATGAAAGGCATAGCTTGTCTGAAACCTCCTAACAGGACACACAAGCAGACCCTGTCACTTTGGCTCTCAGCCTTTTCCTTTGCCTGGAAAGAGGGACCATGCGTGGAACCTCCTACGGTGCTTTTCTCGGCCCTAGCAGACTGCAGTTCAAAACATGCTAAACGTCCAGCAATAACTCCCAAAGTAAAGAAGCTAGGCATGAAAGGCATAGCTTGTCTGAAACCTCCTAACAGGACACACAAGCAGACCCTGTCACTTTGGCTCTCAGCCTTTTCCTTTGCCTGGAAAGAGGGAACATGCCTGGAACCTCCTACGGTGCTTTTCTCGGCCCTAGCAGACTGCAGTTCAAAACATGCTAAACGTCCAGCAATAACTCCCAAAGTAAAGAAGCTAGGACTGAAAGGCATAGCTTGTCTGAAACCTCCTAACAGGACACACAAGCAGACCCTGTCACTTTGGCTCTCAGCCTTTTCCTTTGCCTGGAAAGAGGGAACATGCCTGGAACCTCCTACGGTGCTTTTCTCGGCCCTAGCAGACTGCAGTTCAAAACATGCTAAACGTCCAGCAATAACTCCCAAAGTAAAGAAGCTAGGCATGAAAGGCATAGCTTGTCTGAAACCTCCTAACAGGACACACAAGCAGACCCTGTCACTTTGGCTCTCAGCCTTTTCCTTTGCCTGGAAAGAGGGAACATGCCTGGAACCTCCTACGGTGCTTTTCTCGGCCCTAGCAGACTGCAGTTCAAAACATGCTAAACGTCCAGCAATAACTCCCAAAGTAAAGAAGCTAGGCCTGAAAGGCATAGCTTGTCTGAAACCTCCTAACAGGACACACAAGCAGACCCTGTCACTTTGGCTCTCAGCCTTTTCCTTTGCCTGGAAAGAGGGAACATGCCTGGAACCTCCTACGGTGCTTTTCTCGGCCCTAGCAGACTGCAGTTCAAAACATGCTAAACGTCCAGCAATAACTCCCAAAGTAAAGAAGCTAGGCATGAAAGGCATAGCTTGTCTGAAACCTCCTAACAGGACACACAAGCAGACCCTGTCACTTTGGCTCTCTGCCTTTTCCTTTGCCTGGAAAGAGGGAACATGCCTGGAACCTCCTACGGTGCTTTTCTCGGCCCTAGCAGACTGCAGTTCAAAACATGCTAAACGTCCAGCAATAACTCCCAAAGTAAAGAAGCTAGGACTGAAAGGCATAGCTTGTCTGAAACCTCCTAACAGGACACACGAGCAGACCCTGTCACTTTGGCTCTCAGCCTTTTCCTTTGCCTGGAAAGAGGGAACATGCCTGGAACCTCCTACGGTGCTTTTCTCGGCCCTAGCAGACTGCAGTTCAAAACATGCTAAACGTCCAGCAATAACTCCCAAAGTAAAGAAGCTAGGCATGAAAGGCATAGCTTGTCTGAAACCTCCTAACAGGACACACAAGCAGACCCTGTCACTTTGGCTCTCAGCCTTTTCCTTTGCCTGGAAAGAGGGAACATGCCTGGAACCTCCTACGGTGCTTTTCTCGGCCCTAGCAGACTGCAGTTCAAAACATGCTAAACGTCCAGCAATAACTCCCAAAGTAAAGAAGCTAGGCATGAAAGGCATAGCTTGTCTGAAACCTCCTAACAGGACACACAAGCAGACCCTGTCACTTTGGCTCTCAGCCTTTTCCTTTGCCTGGAAAGAGGGAACATGCCTGGAACCTCCTACGGTGCTTTTCTCGGCCCTAGCAGACTGCAGTTCAAAACATGCTAAACGTCCAGCAATAACTCCCAAAGTAAAGAAGCTAGGCATGAAAGGCATAGCTTGTCTGAAACCTCCTAACAGGACACACAAGCAGACCCTGTCACTTTGGCTCTCAGCCTTTTCCTTTGCCTGGAAAGAGGGAACATGCCTGGAACCTCCTACGGTGCTTTTCTCGGCCCTAGCAGACTGCAGTTCAAAACATGCTAAACGTCCAGCAATAACTCCCAAAGTAAAGAAGCTAGGACTGAAAGGCATAGCTTGTCTGAAACCTCCTAACAGGACACACAAGCAGACCCTGTCACTTTGGCTCTCAGCCTTTTCCTTTGCCTGGAAAGAGGGAACATGCCTGGAACCTCCTACGGTGCTTTTCTCGGCCCTAGCAGACTGCAGTTCAAAACATGCTAAACGTCCAGCAATAACTCCCAAAGTAAAGAAGCTAGGCATGAAAGGCATAGCTTGTCTGAAACCTCCTAACAGGACACACAAGCAGACCCTGTCACTTTGGCTCTCAGCCTTTTCCTTTGCCTGGAAAGAGGGAACATGCCTGGAACCTCCTACGGTGCTTTTCTCGGCCCTAGCAGACTGCAGTTCAAAACATGCTAAACGTCCAGCAATAACTCCCAAAGTAAAGAAGCTAGGCATGAAAGGCATAGCTTGTCTGAAACCTCCTAACAGGACACACAAGCAGACCCTGTCACTTTGGCTCTCAGCCTTTTCCTTTGCCTGGAAAGAGGGAACATGCCTGGAACCTCCTACGGTGCTTTTCTCGGCCCTAGCAGACTGCAGTTCAAAACATGCTAAACGTCCAGCAATAACTCCCAAAGTAAAGAAGCTAGGCATGAAAGGCATAGCTTGTCTGAAACCTCCTAACAGGACACACAAGCAGACCCTGTCACTTTGGCTCTCAGCCTTTTCCTTTGCCTGGAAAGAGGGAACATGCCTGGAACCTCCTACAGTGCTTTTCTCGGCCCTAGCAGACTGCAGTTCAAAACATGCTAAACGTCCAGCAATAACTCCCAAAGTAAAGAAGCTAGGACTGAAAGGCATAGCTTGTCTGAAACCTCCTAACAGGACACACAAGCAGACCCTGTCACTTTGGCTCTCAGCCTTTTCCTTTGCCTGGAAAGAGGGAACATGCCTGGAACCTCCTACGGTGCTTTTCTCGGCCCTAGCAGACTGCAGTTCAAAACATGCTAAACGTCCAGCAATAACTCCCAAAGTAAAGAAGCTAGGCATGAAAGGCATAGCTTGTCTGAAACCTCCTAACAGGACACACAAGCAGACCCTGTCACTTTGGCTCTCAGCCTTTTCCTTTGCCTGGAAAGAGGGAACATGCCTGGAACCTCCTACGGTGCTTTTCTCGGCCCTAGCAGACTGCAGTTCAAAACATGCTAAACGTCCAGCAATAACTCCCAAAGTAAAGAAGCTAGGCATGAAAGGCATAGCTTGTCTGAAACCTCCTAACAGGACACACAAGCAGACCCTGTCACTTTGGCTCTCAGCCTTTTCCTTTGCCTGGAAAGAGGGAACATGCCTGGAACCTCCTACGGTGCTTTTCTCGGCCCTAGCTACTGCAGTTCAAAACATGCTAAATGTCCAGCAATAACTCCCAAAGTAAAGAAGCTAGGCATGAAAGGCATAGCTTGTCTGAAACCTCCTAACAGGACACACAAGCAGACCCTGTCACTTTGGCTCTCAGCCTTTTCCTTTGCCTGGAAAGAGGGAACATGCCTGGAACCTCCTACGGTGCTTTTCTCGGCCCTAGCAGACTGCAGTTCAAAACATGCTAAACGTCCAGCAATAACTCCCAAAGTAAAGAAGCTAGGACTGAAAGGCATAGCTTGTCTGAAACCTCCTAACAGGACACACAAGCAGACCCTGTCACTTTGGCTCTCAGCCTTTTCCTTTGCCTGGAAAGAGGGAACATGCCTGGAACCTCCTACGGTGCTTTTCTCGGCCCTAGCAGACTGCAGTTCAAAACATGCTAAACGTCCAGCAATAACTCCCAAAGTAAAGAAGCTAGGCATGAAAGGCATAGCTTGTCTGAAACCTCCTAACAGGACACACAAGCAGACCCTGTCACTTTGGCTCTCAGCCTTTTCCTTTGCCTGGAAAGAGGGAACATGCCTGGAACCTCCTACGGTGCTTTTCTCGGCCCTAGCAGACTGCAGTTCAAAACATGCTAAACGTCCAGCAATAACTCCCAAAGTAAAGAAGCTAGGCATGAAAGGCATAGCTTGTCTGAAACCTCCTAACAGGACACACAAGCAGACCCTGTCACTTTGGCTCTCAGCCTTTTCCTTTGCCTGGAAAGAGGGAACATGCCTGGAACCTCCTACGGTGCTTTTCTCGGCCCTAGCAGACTGCAGTTCAAAACATGCTAAACGTCCAGCAATAATTCCCAAAGTAAAGAAGCTAGGACTGAAAGGCATAGCTTGTCTGAAACCTCCTAACAGGACACACAAGCAGACCCTGTCACTTTGGCTCTCAGCCTTTTCCTTTGCCTGGAAAGAGGGAACATGCCTGGAACCTCCTACGGTGCTTTTCTCGGCCCTAGCAGACTGCAGTTGAAAACATGCTAAACGTCCAGCAATAATTCCCAAAGTAAAGAAGCTAGGACTGAAAGGCATAGCTTGTCTGAAACCTCCTAACAGGACACACAAGCAGACCCTGTCACTTTGGCTCTCAGCCTTTTCCTTTGCCTGGAAAGAGGGAACATGCCTGGAACCTCCTACGGTGCTTTTCTCGGCCCTAGCAGACTGCAGTTCAAAACATGCTAAACGTCCAGCAATAACTCCCAAAGTAAAGAAGCTAGGCATGAAAGGCATAGCTTGTCTGAAACCTCCTAACAGGACACACAAGCAGACCCTGTCACTTTGGCTCTCAGCCTTTTCCTTTGCCTGGAAAGAGGGAACATGCCTGGAACCTCCTACGGTGCTTTTCTCGGCCCTAGCAGACTGCAGTTCAAAACATGCTAAACGTCCAGCAATAACTCCCAAAGTAAAGAAGCTAGGACTGAAAGGCATAGCTTGTCTGAAACCTCCTAACAGGACACACAAGCAGACCCTGTCACTTTGGCTCTCAGCCTTTTCCTTTGCCTGGAAAGAGGGAACATGCCTGGAACCTCCTACGGTGCTTTTCTCGGCCCTAGCAGACTGCAGTTCAAAACATGCTAAACGTCCAGCAATAACTCCCAAAGTAAAGAAGCTAGGCATGAAAGGCATAGCTTGTCTGAAACCTCCTAACAGGACACACAAGCAGACCCTGTCACTTTGGCTCTCAGCCTTTTCCTTTGCCTGGAAAGAGGGAACATGCCTGGAACCACCTACGGTGCTTTTCTCGGCCCTAGCAGACTGCAGTTCAAAACATGCTAAACGTCCAGCAATAACTCCCAAAGTAAAGAAGCTAGGCATGAAAGGCATAGCTTGTCTGAAACCTCCTAACAGGACACACAAGCAGACCCTGTCACTTTGGCTCTCAGCCTTTTCCTTTGCCTGGAAAGAGGGAACATGCCTGGAACCTCCTACGGTGCTTTTCTCGGCCCTAGCAGACTGCAGTTCAAAACATGCTAAACGTCCAGCAATAACTCCCAAAGTAAAGAAGCTAGGACTGAAAGGCATAGCTTGTCTGAAACCTCCTAACAGGACACACAAGCAGACCCTGTCACTTTGGCTCTCAGCCTTTTCCTTTGCCTGGAAAGAGGGAACATGCCTGGAACCTCCTACAGTGCTTTTCTCGGCCCTAGCAGACTGCAGTTGAAAACATGCTAAACGTCCAGCAATAACTCCCAAAGTAAAGAAGCTAGGACTGAAAGGCATAGCTTGTCTGAAACCTCCTAACAGGACACACAAGCAGACCCTGTCACTTTGGCTCTCAGCCTTTTCCTTTGCCTGGAAAGAGGGAACATGCCTGGAACCTCCTACGGTGCTTTTCTCGGCCCTAGCAGACTGCAGTTCAAAACATGCTAAACGTCCAGCAATAACTCCCAAAGTAAAGAAGCTAGGCCTGAAAGGCATAGCTTGTCTGAAACCTCCTAACAGGACACACAAGCAGACCCTGTCACTTTGGCTCTCAGCCTTTTCCTTTGCCTGGAAAGAGGGAACATGCCTGGAACCTCCTACGGTGCTTTTCTCGGCCCTAGCAGACTGCAGTTCAAAACATGATAAACGTCCAGCAATAACTCCCAAAGTAAAGAAGCTAGGCATGAAAGGCATAGCTTGTCTGAAACCTCCTAACAGGACACACAAGCAGACCCTGTCACTTTGGCTCTCAGCCTTTTCCTTTGCCTGGAAAGAGGGAACATGCCTGGAACCTCCTACGGTGCTTTTCTCGGCCCTAGCTACTGCAGTTCAAAACATGCTAAATGTCCAGCAATAACTCCCAAAGTAAAGAAGCTAGGCATGAAAGGCATAGCTTGTCTGAAACCTCCTAACAGGACACACAAGCAGACCCTGTCACTTTGGCTCTCAGCCTTTTCCTTTGCCTGGAAAGAGGGAACATGCCTGGAACCTCCTACGGTGCTTTTCTCGGCCCTAGCAGACTGCAGTTCAAAACATGCTAAACGTCCAGCAATAACTCCCAAAGTAAAGAAGCTAGGACTGAAAGGCATAGCTTGTCTGAAACCTCCTAACAGGACACACAAGCAGACCCTGTCACTTTGGCTCTCAGCCTTTTCCTTTGCCTGGAAAGAGGGAACATGCCTGGAACCTCCTACGGTGCTTTTCTCGGCCCTAGCAGACTGCAGTTCAAAACATGCTAAACGTCCAGCAATAACTCCCAAAGTAAAGAAGCTAGGCATGAAAGGCATAGCTTGTCTGAAACCTCCTAACAGGACACACAAGCAGACCCTGTCACTTTGGCTCTCAGCCTTTTCCTTTGCCTGGAAAGAGGGAACATGCCTGGAACCTCCTACGGTGCTTTTCTCGGCCCTAGCAGACTGCAGTTCAAAACATGCTAAAAGTCCAGCAATAACTCCCAAAGTAAAGAAGCTAGGACTGAAAGGCATAGCTTGTCTGAAACCTCCTAACAGGACACACAAGCAGACCCTGTCACTTTGGCTCTCAGCCTTTTCCTTTGCCTGGAAAGAGGGAACATGCCTGGAACCTCCTACGGTGCTTTTCTCGGCCCTAGCAGACTGCAGTTCAAAACATGCTAAACGTCCAGCAATAACTCCCAAAGTTAAGAAGCTAGGACTGAAAGGCATAGCTTGTCTGAAACCTCCTAACAGGACACACAAGCAGACCCTGTCACTTTGGCTCTCAGCCTTTTCCTTTGCCTGGAAAGAGGGAACATGCCTGGAACCTCCTACGGTGCTTTTCTCGGCCCTAGCAGACTGCAGTTCAAAACATGCTAAACGTCCAGCAATAACTCCCAAAGTAAAGAAGCTAGGACTGAAAGGCATAGCTTGTCTGAAACCTCCTAACAGGACACACAAGCAGACCCTGTCACTTTGGCTCTCAGCCTTTTCCTTTGCCTGGAAAGAGGGAACATGCCTGGAACCTCCTACGGTGCTTTTCTCGGCCCTAGCAGACTGCAGTTCAAAACATGCTAAACGTCCAGCAATAACTCCCAAAGTAAAGAAGCTAGGACTGAAAGGCATAGCTTGTCTGAAACCTCCTAACAGGACACACAAGCAGACCCTGTCACTTTGGCTCTCAGCCTTTTCCTTTGCCTGGAAAGAGGGAACATGCCTGGAACCTCCTACGGTGCTTTTCTCGGCCCTAGCAGACTGCAGTTCAAAACATGCTAAACGTCCAGCAATAACTCCCAAAGTAAAGAAGCTAGGACTGAAAGGCATAGCTTGTCTGAAACCTCCTAACAGGACACACAAGCAGACCCTGTCACTTTGGCTCTCAGCCTTTTCCTTTGCCTGGAAAGAGGGAACATGCCTGGAACCTCCTACGGTGCTTTTCTCGGCCCTAGCAGACTGCAGTTCAAAACATGCTAAACGTCCAGCAATAACTCCCAAAGTAAAGAAGCTAGGCATGAAAGGCATAGCTTGTCTGAAACCTCCTAACAGGACACACAAGCAGACCCTGTCACTTTGGCTCTCAGCCTTTTCCTTTGCCTGGAAAGAGGGAACATGCCTGGAACCTCCTACGGTGCTTTTCTCGGCCCTAGCAGACTGCAGTTCAAAACATGCTAAACGTCCAGCAATAACTCCCAAAGTAAAGAAGCTAGGCATGAAAGGCATAGCTTGTCTGAAACCTCCTAACAGGACACACAAGCAGACCCTGTCACTTTGGCTCTCAGCCTTTTCCTTTGCCTGGAAAGAGGGAACATGCCTGGAACCTCCTACGGTGCTTTTCTCGGCCCTAGCAGACTGCAGTTCAAAACATGCTAAACGTCCAGCAATAACTCCCAAAGTAAAGAAGCTAGGACTGAAAGGCATAGCTTGTCTGAAACCTCCTAACAGGACACACAAGCAGACCCTGTCACTTTGGCTCTCAGCCTTTTCCTTTGCCTGGAAAGAGGGAACATGCCTGGAACCTCCTACAGTGCTTTTCTCGGCCCTAGCAGACTGCAGTTCAAAACATGCTAAACGTCCAGCAATAACTCCCAAAGTAAAGAAGCTAGGACTGAAAGGCATAGCTTGTCTGAAACCTCCTAACAGGACACACAAGCAGACCCTGTCACTTTGGCTCTCAGCCTTTTCCTTTGCCTGGAAAGAGGGAACATGCCTGGAACCTCCTACGGTGCTTTTCTCGGCCCTAGCAGACTGCAGTTCAAAACATGCTAAACGTCCAGCAATAACTCCCAAAGTAAAGAAGCTAGGACTGAAAGGCATAGCTTGTCTGAAACCTCCTAACAGGACACACAAGCAGACCCTGTCACTTTGGCTCTCAGCCTTTTCCTTTGCCTGGAAAGAGGGAACATGCCTGGAACCTCCTACGGTGCTTTTCTCGGCCCTAGCAGACTGCAGTTCAAAACATGCTAAACGTCCAGCAATAACTCCCAAAGTAAAGAAGCTAGGCCTGAAAGGCATAGCTTGTCTGAAACCTCCTAACAGGACACACAAGCAGACCCTGTCACTTTGGCTCTCAGCCTTTTCCTTTGCCTGGAAAGAGGGAACATGCCTGGAACCTCCTACGGTGCTTTTCTCGGCCCTAGCTACTGCAGTTCAAAACATGCTAAATGTCCAGCAATAACTCCCAAAGTAAAGAAGCTAGGCATGAAAGGCATAGCTTGTCTGAAACCTCCTAACAGGACACACAAGCAGACCCTGTCACTTTGGCTCTCAGCCTTTTCCTTTGCCTGGAAAGAGGGAACATGCCTGGAACCTCCTACGGTGCTTTTCTCGGCCCTAGCAGACTGCAGTTCAAAACATGCTAAACGTCCAGCAATAACTCCCAAAGTAAAGAAGCTAGGACTGAAAGGCATAGCTTGTCTGAAACCTCCTAACAGGACACACAAGCAGACCCTGTCACTTTGGCTCTCAGCCTTTTCCTTTGCCTGGAAAGAGGGAACATGCCTGGAACCTCCTACGGTGCTTTTCTCGGCCCTAGCAGACTGCAGTTCAAAACATGCTAAACGTCCAGCAATAACTCCCAAAGTAAAGAAGCTAGGCATGAAAGGCATAGCTTGTCTGAAACCTCCTAACAGGACACACAAGCAGACCCTGTCACTTTGGCTCTCAGCCTTTTCCTTTGCCTGGAAAGAGGGAACATGCCTGGAACCTCCTACGGTGCTTTTCTCGGCCCTAGCAGACTGCAGTTCAAAACATGCTAAACGTCCAGCAATAACTCCCAAAGTAAAGAAGCTAGGACTGAAAGGCATAGCTTGTCTGAAACCTCCTAACAGGACACACAAGCAGACCCTGTCACTTTGGCTCTCAGCCTTTTCCTTTGCCTGGAAAGAGGGAACATGCCTGGAACCTCCTACGGTGCTTTTCTCGGCCCTAGCAGACTGCAGTTCAAAACATGCTAAACGTCCAGCAATAATTCCCAAAGTAAAGAAGCTAGGACTGAAAGGCATAGCTTGTCTGAAACCTCCTAACAGGACACACAAGCAGACCCTGTCACTTTGGCTCTCAGCCTTTTCCTTTGCCTGGAAAGAGGGAACATGCCTGGAACCTCCTACGGTGCTTTTCTCGGCCCTAGCAGACTGCAGTTCAAAACATACTAAACGTCCAGCAATAACTCCCAAAGTAAAGAAGCTAGGACTGAAAGGCATAGCTTGTCTGAAACCTCCTAACAGGACACACAAGCAGACCCTGTCACTTTGGCTCTCAGCCTTTTCCTTTGCCTGGAAAGAGGGAACATGCCTGGAACCTCCTACGGTGCTTTTCTCGGCCCTAGCAGACTGCAGTTCAAAACATGCTAAACGTCCAGCAATAACTCCCAAAGTAAAGAAGCTAGGACTGAAAGGCATAGCTTGTCTGAAACCTCCTAACAGGACACACAAGCAGACCCTGTCACTTTGGCTCTCAGCCTTTTCCTTTGCCTGGAAAGAGGGAACATGCCTGGAACCTCCTACGGTGCTTTTCTCGGCCCTAGCAGACTGCAGTTCAAAACATGCTAAACGTCCAGCAATAACTCCCAAAGTAAAGAAGCTAGGCATGAAAGGCATAGCTTGTCTGAAACCTCCTAACAGGACACACAAGCAGACCCTGTCACTTTGGCTCTCAGCCTTTTCCTTTGCCTGGAAAGAGGGAACATGCCTGGAACCTCCTACGGTGCTTTTCTCGGCCCTAGCAGACTGCAGTTCAAAACATGCTAAACGTCCAGCAATAACTCCCAAAGTAAAGAAGCTAGGACTGAAAGGCATAGCTTGTCTGAAACCTCCTAACAGGACACACAAGCAGACCCTGTCACTTTGGCTCTCAGCCTTTTCCTTTGCCTGGAAAGAGGGAACATGCCTGGAACCTCCTACGGTGCTTTTCTCGGCCCTAGCAGACTGCAGTTCAAAACATGCTAAACGTCCAGCAATAACTCCCAAAGTAAAGAAGCTAGGACTGAAAGGCATAGCTTGTCTGAAACCTCCTAACAGGACACACAAGCAGACCCTGTCACTTTGGCTCTCAGCCTTTTCCTTTGCCTGGAAAGAGGGAACATGCCTGGAACCTCCTACGGTGCTTTTCTCGGCCCTAGCAGACTGCAGTTCAAAACATGCTAAACGTCCAGCAATAACTCCCAAAGTAAAGAAGCTAGGACTGAAAGGCATAGCTTGTCTGAAACCTCCTAACAGGACACACAAGCAGACCCTGTCACTTTGGCTCTCTGCCTTTTCCTTTGCCTGGAAAGAGGGAACATGCCTGGAACCTCCTACGGTGCTTTTCTCGGCCCTAGCAGACTGCAGTTCAAAACATGCTAAACGTCCAGCAATAACTCCCAAAGTAAAGAAGCTAGGCATGAAAGGCATAGCTTGTCTGAAACCTCCTAACAGGACACACAAGCAGACCCTGTCACTTTGGCTCTCAGCCTTTTCCTTTGCCTGGAAAGAGGGAACATGCCTGGAACCTCCTACGGTGCTTTTCTCGGCCCTAGCAGACTGCAGTTCAAAACATGCTAAACGTCCAGCAATAACTCCCAAAGTAAAGAAGCTAGGCATGAAAGGCATAGCTTGTCTGAAACCTCCTAACAGGACACACAAGCAGACCCTGTCACTTTGGCTCTCAGCCTTTTCCTTTGCCTGGAAAGAGGGAACATGCCTGGAACCTCCTACAGTGCTTTTCTCGGCCCTAGCAGACTGCAGTTCAAAACATGCTAAACGTCCAGCAATAACTCCCAAAGTAAAGAAGCTAGGACTGAAAGGCATAGCTTGTCTGAAACCTCCTAACAGGACACACAAGCAGACCCTGTCACTTTGGCTCTCAGCCTTTTCCTTTGCCTGGAAAGAGGGAACATGCCTGGAACCTCCTACGGTGCTTTTCTCGGCCCTAGCAGACTGCAGTTCAAAACATGCTAAACGTCCAGCAATAACTCCCAAAGTAAAGAAGCTAGGACTGAAAGGCATAGCTTGTCTGAAACCTCCTAACAGGACACACAAGCAGACCCTGTCACTTTGGCTCTCAGCCTTTTCCTTTGCCTGGAAAGAGGGAACATGCCTGGAACCTCCTACGGTGCTTTTCTCGGCCCTAGCAGACTGCAGTTCAAAACATGCTAAACGTCCAGCAATAACTCCCAAAGTAAAGAAGCTAGGACTGAAAGGCATAGCTTGTCTGAAACCTCCTAACAGGACACACAAGCAGACCCTGTCACTTTGGCTCTCAGCCTTTTCCTTTGCCTGGAAAGAGGGAACATGCCTGGAACCTCCTACGGTGCTTTTCTCGGCCCTAGCAGACTGCAGTTCAAAACATGCTAAACGTCCAGCAATAACTCCCAAAGTAAAGAAGCTAGGCATGAAAGGCATAGCTTGTCTGAAACCTCCTAACAGGACACACAAGCAGACCCTGTCACTTTGGCTCTCAGCCTTTTCCTTTGCCTGGAAAGAGGGAACATGCCTGGAACCTCCTACGGTGCTTTTCTCGGCCCTAGCAGACTGCAGTTCAAAACATGCTAAACATCCAGTAATAACTCCCAAAGTAAAGAAGCTAGGACTGAAAGGCATTGCTTGTCTGAAACCTCCTAACAGGACACACAAGCAGACCCTGTCACTTTGGCTCTCAGCCTTTTCCTTTGCCTGGAAAGAGGGAACATGCCTGAAACCTCCTACGGTGCTTTTCTCGGCCCTAGCAGACTGCAGTTCAAAACATGCTAAACGTCCAGCAATAACTCCCAAAGTAAAGAAGCTAGGACTGAAAGGCATAGCTTGTCTGAAACCTCCTAACAGGACACACAAGCAGACCCTGTCACTTTGGCTCTCAGCCTTTTCCTTTGCCTGGAAAGAGGGAACATGCCTGGAACCTCCTACGGTGCTTTTCTCGGCCCTAGCAGACTGCAGTTCAAAACATGCTAAACGTCCAGCAATAACTCCCAAAGTAAAGAAGCTAGGCATGAAAGGCATAGCTTGTCTGAAACCTCCTAACAGGACACACAAGCAGACCCTGTCACTTTGGCTCTCAGCCTTTTCCTTTGCCTGGAAAGAGGGAACATGCCTGGAACCTCCTACGGTGCTTTTCTCGGCCCTAGCAGACTGCAGTTCAAAACATGCTAAACGTCCAGCAATAACTCCCAAAGTAAAGAAGCTAGACATGAAAGGCATAGCTTGTCTCAACCTCCTAACAGGACACACAAGCAGACCCTGTCACTTTGGCTCTCAGCCTTTTCCTTTGCCTGGAAAGAGGGAACATGCCTGGAACCTCCTACGGTGCTTTTCTCGGCCCTAGCAGACTGCAGTTCAAAACATGCTAAACGTCCAGCAATAACTCCCAAAGTAAAGAAGCTAGGCATGAAAGGCATAGCTTGTCTGAAACCTCCTAACAGGACACACAAGCAGACCCTGTCACTTTGGCTCTCAGCCTTTTCCTTTGCCTGGAAAGAGGGAACATGCCTGGAACCTCCTACGGTGCTTTTCTCGGCCCTAGCAGACTGCAGTTCAAAACATGCTAAACGTCCAGCAATAACTCCCAAAGTAAAGAAGCTAGGACTGAAAGGCATAGCTTGTCTGAAACCTCCTAACAGGACACACAAGCAGACCCTGTCACTTTGGCTCTCAGCCTTTTCCTTTGCCTGGAAAGAGGGAACATGCCTGGAACCTCCTACGGTGCTTTTCTCGGCCCTAGCAGACTGCAGTTCAAAACATGCTAAACGTCCAGCAATAACTCCCAAAGTAAAGAAGCTAGGACTGAAAGGCATAGCTTGTCTGAAACCTCCTAACAGGACACACAAGCAGACCCTGTCACTTTGGCTCTCAGCCTTTTCCTTTGCCTGGAAAGAGGGAACATGCCTGGAACCTCCTACGGTGCTTTTCTCAGCCCTAGCAGACTGCAGTTCAAAACATGCTAAACGTCCAGCAATAACTCCCAAAGTAAAGAAGCTAGGCCTGAAAGGCATAGCTTGTCTGAAACCTCCTAACAGGACACACAAGCAGACCCTGTCACTTTGGCTCTCAGCCTTTTCCTTTGCCTGGAAAGAGGGAACATGCCTGGAACCTCCTACGGTGCTTTTCTCGGCCCTAGCAGACTGCAGTTCAAAACATGCTAAACGTCCAGCAATAACTCCCAAAGTAAAGAAGCTAGGCCTGAAAGGCATAGCTTGTCTGAAACCTCCTAACAGGACACACAAGCAGACCCTGTCACTTTGGCTCTCAGCCTTTTCCTTTGCCTGGAAAGAGGGAACATGCCTGGAACCTCCTACGGTGCTTTTCTCGGCCCTAGCAGACTGCAGTTCAAAACATGCTAAACGTCCAGCAATAACTCTCAAAGTAAAGAAGCTAGGACTGAAAGGCATAGCTTGTCTGAAACCTCCTAACAGGACACACAAGCAGACCCTGTCACTTTGGCTCTCAGCCTTTTCCTTTGCCTGGAAAGAGGGAACATGCCTGGAAGCTCCTACGGTGCTTTTCTCGGCCCTAGCAGACTGCAGTTCAAAACATGCTAAACGTCCAGCAATAACTCCCAAAGTAAAGAAGCTAGGACTGAAAGGCATAGCTTGTCTGAAACCTCCTAACAGGACACACAAGCAGACCCTGTCACTTTGGCTCTCTGCCTTTTCCTTTGCCTGGAAAGAGGGAACATGCCTGGAACCTCCTACGGTGCTTTTCTCGGCCCTAGCAGACTGCAGTTCAAAACATGCTAAACGTCCAGCAATAACTCCCAAAGTAAAGAAGCTAGGCATGAAAGGCATAGCTTGTCTGAAACCTCCTAACAGGACACACAAGCAGACCCTGTCACTTTGGCTCTCAGCCTTTTCCTTTGCCTGGAAAGAGGGAACATGCCTGGAACCTCCTACGGTGCTTTTCTCGGCCCTAGCAGACTGCAGTTCAAAACATGCTAAACGTCCAGCAATAACTCCCAAAGTAAAGAAGCTAGGCATGAAAGGCATAGCTTGTCTGAAACCTCCTAACAGGACACACAAGCAGACCCTGTCACTTTGGCTCTCAGCCTTTTCCTTTGCCTGGAAAGAGGGAACATGCCTGGAACCTCCTACGGTGCTTTTCTCGGCCCTAGCAGACTGCAGTTCAAAACATGCTAAACGTCCAGCAATAACTCCCAAAGTAAAGAAGCTAGGCATGAAAGGCATAGCTTGTCTGAAACCTCCTAACAGGACACACAAGCAGACCCTGTCACTTTGGCTCTCAGCCTTTTCCTTTGCCTGGAAAGAGGGAACATGCCTGGAACCTCCTACGGTGCTTTTCTCGGCCCTAGCAGACTGCAGTTCAAAACATGCTAAACGTCCAGCAATAACTCCCAAAGTAAAGAAGCTAGGCATGAAAGGCATAGCTTGTCTGAAACCTCCTAACAGGACACACAAGCAGACCCTGTCACTTTGGCTCTCAGCCTTTTCCTTTGCCTGGAAAGAGGGAACATGCCTGGAACCTCCTACGGTGCTTTTCTCGGCCCTAGCAGACTGCAGTTCAAAACATGCTAAACGTCCAGCAATAACTCCCAAAGTAAAGAAGCTAGGCATGAAAGGCATAGCTTGTCTGAAACCTCCTAACAGGACACACAAGCAGACCCTGTCACTTTGGCTCTCAGCCTTTTCCTTTGCCTGGAAAGAGGGAACATGCCTGGAACCTCCTACGGTGCTTTTCTCGGCCCTAGCAGACTGCAGTTCAAAACATGCTAAACGTCCAGCAATAACTCCCAAAGTAAAGAAGCTAGGCATGAAAGGCATAGCTTGTCTGAAACCTCCTAACAGGACACACAAGCAGACCCTGTCACTTTGGCTCTCAGCCTTTTCCTTTGCCTGGAAAGAGGGAACATGCCTGGAACCTCCTACGGTGCTTTTCTCGGCCCTAGCAGACTGCAGTTCAAAACATGCTAAACGTCCAGCAATAACTCCCAAAGTAAAGAAGCTAGGACTGAAAGGCATAGCTTGTCTGAAACCTCCTAACAGGACACACAAGCAGACCCTGTCACTTTGGCTCTCAGCCTTTTCCTTTGCCTGGAAAGAGGGAACATGCCTGGAACCTCCTACGGTGCTTTTCTCGGCCCTAGCAGACTGCAGTTCAAAACATGCTAAACGTCCAGCAATAACTCCCAAAGTAAAGAAGCTAGGCATGAAAGGCATAGCTTGTCTGAAACCTCCTAACAGGACACACAAGCAGACCCTGTCACTTTGGCTCTCAGCCTTTTCCTTTGCCTGGAAAGAGGGAACATGCCTGGAACCTCCTACGGTGCTTTTCTCGGCCCTAGCAGACTGCAGTTCAAAACATGCTAAACGTCCAGCAATAACTCCCAAAGTAAAGAAGCTAGGCATGAAAGGCATAGCTTGTCTGAAACCTCCTAACAGGACACACAAGCAGACCCTGTCACTTTGGCTCTCAGCCTTTTCCTTTGCCTGGAAAGAGGGAACATGCCTGGAAACTCCTACGGTGCTTTTCTCGGCCCTAGCAGACTGCAGTTCAAAACATGCTAAACGTCCAGCAATAACTCCCAAAGTAAAGAAGCTAGGCATGAAAGGCATAGCTTGTCTGAAACCTCCTAACAGGACACACAAGCAGACCCTGTCACTTTGGCTCTCAGCCTTTTCCTTTGCCTGGAAAGAGGGAACATGCCTGGAACCTCCTACAGTGCTTTTCTCGGCCCTAGCAGACTGCAGTTCAAAACATGCTAAACGTCCAGCAATAACTCCCAAAGTAAAGAAGCTAGGCATGAAAGGCATAGCTTGTCTGAAACCTCCTAACAGGACACACAAGCAGACCCTGTCACTTTGGCTCTCAGCCTTTTCCTTTGCCTGGAAAGAGGGAACATGCCTGGAACCTCCTACGGTGCTTTTCTCGGCCCTAGCAGACTGCAGTTCAAAACATGCTAAACGTCCAGCAATAACTCCCAAAGTAAAGAAGCTAGGACTGAAAGGCATAGCTTGTCTGAAACCTCCTAACAGGACACACAAGCAGACCCTGTCACTTTGGCTCTCAGCCTTTTCCTTTGCCTGGAAAGAGGGAACATGCCTGGAACCTCCTACGGTGCTTTTCTCGGCCCTAGCAGACTGCAGTTCAAAACATGCTAAACGTCCAGCAATAACTCCCAAAGTAAAGAAGCTAGGCATGAAAGGCATAGCTTGTCTGAAACCTCCTAACAGGACACACAAGCAGACCCTGTCACTTTGGCTCTCAGCCTTTTCCTTTGCCTGGAAAGAGGGAACATGCCTGGAACCTCCTACGGTGCTTTTCTCGGCCCTAGCAGACTGCAGTTCAAAACATGCTAAACGTCCAGCAATAACTCCCAAAGTAAAGAAGCTAGGACTGAAAGGCATAGCTTGTCTGAAACCTCCTAACAGGACACACAAGCAGACCCTGTCACTTTGGCTCTCAGCCTTTTCCTTTGCCTGGAAAGAGGGAACATGCCTGGAACCTCCTACGATGCTTTTCTTAGCTCTAGCAGACTGCAGTTCAAAACATGCTAAACGTCCAGCAATAACTCCCAAAGTAAAGAAGATAAGACTGAAAGGCATAGCTTGTCTGAAACCTCCTAACAGGACACACAAGCAGACCCTGTCACTTTGGCTCTCAGCCTTTTCCTTTGCCTGGAAAGAGGGAACATGCCTGGAACCTCCTACGGTGCTTTTCTCGGCCCTAGCAGACTGCAGTTCAAAACATGCTAAACGTCCAGCAATAACTCCCAAAGTTAAGAAGCTAGGACTGAAAGGCATAGCTTGTCTGAAACCTCCTAACAGGACACACAAGCAGACCCTGTCACTTTGGCTCTCAGCCTTTTTTTTTGCCTGGAAAGAGGGAACATGCCTGGAACCTCCTACGGTGCTTTTCTCGGCCCTAGCAGACTGCAGTTCAAAACATGCTAAACGTCCAGCAATAACTCCCAAAGTAAAGAAGCTAGGACTGAAAGGCATAGCTTGTCTGAAACCTCCTAACAGGACACACAAGCAGACCCTGTCACTTTGGCTCTCAGCCTTTTCCTTTGCCTGGAAAGAGGGAACATGCCTGGAACCTCCTACGGTGCTTTTCTCGGCCCTAGCAGACTGCAGTTCAAAACATGCTAAACGTCCAGCAATAACTCCCAAAGTAAAGAAGCCAGGCATGAAAGGCATAGCTTGTCTGAAACCTCCTAACAGGACACACAAGCAGACCCTGTCACTTTGGCTCTCAGCCTTTTCCTTTGCCTGGAAAGAGGGAACATGCCTGGAACCTCCTACGGTGCTTTTCTCGGCCCTAGCAGACTGCAGTTCAAAACATGCTAAACGTCCAGCAATAACTCCCAAAGTAAAGAAGCTAGGCATGAAAGGCATAGCTTGTCTGAAACCTCCTAACAGGACACACAAGCAGACCCTGTCACTTTGGCTCTCTGCCTTTTCCTTTGCCTGGAAAGAGGGAACATGCCTGGAACCTCCTACGGTGCTTTTCTCGGCCCTAGCAGACTGCAGTTCAAAACATGCTAAACGTCCAGCAATAACTCCCAAAGTAAAGAAGCTAGGCATGAAAGGCATAGCTTGTCTGAAACCTCCTAACAGGACACACAAGCAGACCCTGTCACTTTGGCTCTCAGCCTTTTCCTTTGCCTGGAAAGAGGGAACATGCCTGGAACCTCCTACGGTGCTTTTCTCGGCCCTAGCAGACTGCAGTTCAAAACATGCTAAACGTCCAGCAATAACTCCCAAAGTAAAGAAGCTAGGACTGAAAGGCATAGCTTGTCTGAAACCTCCTAACAGGACACACAAGCAGACCCTGTCACTTTGGCTCTCAGCCTTTTCCTTTGCCTGGAAAGAGGGAACATGCCTGGAACCTCCTACGATGCTTTTCTTAGCTCTAGCAGACTGCAGTTCAAAACATGCTAAACGTCCAGCAATAACTCCCAAAGTAAAGAAGATAAGACTGAAAGGCATAGCTTGTCTGAAACCTCCTAACAGGACACACAAGCAGACCCTGTCACTTTGGCTCTCAGCCTTTTCCTTTGCCTGGAAAGAGGGAACATGCCTGGAACCTCCTACGGTGCTTTTCTCGGCCCTAGCAGACTGCAGTTCAAAACATGCTAAACGTCCAGCAATAACTCCCAAAGTTAAGAAGCTAGGACTGAAAGGCATAGCTTGTCTGAAACCTCCTAACAGGACACACAAGCAGACCCTGTCACTTTGGCTCTCAGCCTTTTCCTTTGCCTGGAAAGAGGGAACATGCCTGGAACCTCCTACGGTGCTTTTCTCGGCCCTAGCAGACTGCAGTTCAAAACATGCTAAACGTCCAGCAATAACTCCCAAAGTAAAGAAGCTAGGACTGAAAGGCATAGCTTGTCTGAAACCTCCTAACAGGACACACAAGCAGACCCTGTCACTTTGGCTCTCAGCCTTTTCCTTTGCCTGGAAAGAGGGAACATGCCTGGAACCTCCTACGGTGCTTTTCTCGGCCCTAGCAGACTGCAGTTCAAAACATGCTAAACGTCCAGCAATAACTCCCAAAGTAAAGAAGCTAGGCATGAAAGGCATAGCTTGTCTGAAACCTCCTAACAGGACACACAAGCAGACCCTGTCACTTTGGCTCTCAGCCTTTTCCTTTGCCTGGAAAGAGGGAACATGCCTGGAACCTCCTACGGTGCTTTTCTCGGCCCTAGCAGACTGCAGTTCAAAACATGCTAAACGTCCAGCAATAACTCCCAAAGTAAAGAAGCTAGGCATGAAAGGCATAGCTTGTCTGAAACCTCCTAACAGGACACACAAGCAGACCCTGTCACTTTGGCTCTCAGCCTTTTCCTTTGCCTGGAAAGAGGGAACATGCCTGGAACCTCCTACGGTGCTTTTCTCGGCCCTAGCAGACTGCAGTTCAAAACATGCTAAACGTCCAGCAATAACTTCAGACAAGCTATGCCTTTCAGTCCTAGCTTCTTTACTTTGGGAGTTATTGCTGGACTTTTAGCATGTTTTGAACTGCAGTCTGCTAGGGCCGAGAAAAGCATCGTAGGTGGTTCCAGGCAGGTTCCCTCTTTCCAGGCAAAGGAAAAGGCTGAGAGCCAAAGTGACAGGGTCTGCTTGTGTGTCCTGTTAGGAGGTTTCAGACAAGCTATGCCTTTCATGCCTAGCTTCTTTACTTTGGGAGTTATTGCTGGACGTTTAGCATGTTTTGAACTGCAGTCTGCTAGGGCCGAGAAAAGCACCGTAGGAGGTTCCAGGCATGTTCCCTCTTTCCAGGCAAAGGAAAAGGCTGAGAGCCAAAGTGACAGGGTCTGCTTGTGTGTCCTGTTAGGAGGTTTCAGACAAGCTATGCCTTTCATGCCTAGCTTCTTTACTTTGGGAGTTATTGCTGGACGTTTAGCATGTTTTGAACTGCAGTCTGCTAGGGCCGAGAAAAGCACCGTAGGAGGTTCCAGGCATGTTCCCTCTTTCCAGGCAAAGGAAAAGGCTGAGAGCCAAAGTGACAGGGTCTGCTTGTGTGTCCTGTTAGGAGGTTTCAGACAAGCTATGCCTTTCATGCCTAGCTTCTTTACTTTGGGAGTTATTGCTGGACGTTTAGCATGTTTTGAACTGCAGTCTGCTAGGGCCGAGAAAAGCACCGTAGGAGGTTCCAGGCATGTTCCCTCTTTCCAGGCAAAGGAAAAGGCTGAGAGCCAAAGTGACAGGGTCTGCTTGTGTGTCCTGTTAGGAGGTTTCAGACAAGCTATGCCTTTCAGTCCTAGCTTCTTTACTTTGGGAGTTATTGCTGGACGTTTAGCATGTTTTGAACTGCAGTCTGCTAGGGCCGAGAAAAGCACCGTAGGAGGTTCCAGGCATGTTCCCTCTTTCCAGGCAAAGGAAAAGGCTGAGAGCCAAAGTGACAGGGTCTGCTTGTGTGTCCTGTTAGGAGGTTTCAGACAAGCTATGCCTTTCATGCCTAGCTTCTTTACTTTGGGAGTTATTGCTGGACGTTTAGCATGTTTTGAACTGCAGTCTGCTAGGGCCGAGAAAAGCACCGTAGGTGGTTCCAGGCATGTTCCCTCTTTCCAGGCAAAGGAAAAGGCTGAGAGCCAAAGTGACAGGGTCTGCTTGTGTGTCCTGTTAGGAGGTTTCAGACAAGCTATGCCTTTCATGCCTAGCTTCTTTACTTTGGGAGTTATTGCTGGACGTTTAGCATGTTTTGAACTGCAGTCTGCTAGGGCCGAGAAAAGCACCGTAGGAGGTTCCAGGCATGTTCCCTCTTTCCAGGCAAAGGAAAAGGCTGAGAGCCAAAGTGACAGGGTCTGCTCGTGTATCCTGTTAGGAGGTTTCAGACAAGCTATGCCTTTCAGTCCTAGCTTCTTTACTTTGGGAGTTATTGCTGGACGTTTAGCATGTTTTGAACTGCAGTCTGCTAGGGCCGAGAAAAGCACCGTAGGAGGTTCCAGGCATGTTCCCTCTTTCCAGGCAAAGGAAAAGGCAGAGAGCCAAAGTGACAGGGTCTGCTTGTGTGTCCTGTTAGGAGGTTTCAGACAAGCTATGCCTTTCATGCCTAGCTTCTTTACTTTGGGAGTTATTGCTGGACGTTTAGCATGTTTTGAACTGCAGTCTGCTAGGGCCGAGAAAAGCATCGTAGGTGGTTCCAGGCAGGTTCCCTCTTTCCAGGCAAAGGAAAAGGCTGAGAGCCAAAGTGACAGGGTCTGCTTGTGTGTCCTGTTAGGAGGTTTCAGACAAGCTATGCCTTTCATGCCTAGCTTCTTTACTTTGGGAGTTATTGCTGGACGTTTAGCATGTTTTGAACTGCAGTCTGCTAGGGCCGAGAAAAGCACCGTAGGAGGTTCCAGGCATGTTCCCTCTTTCCAGGCAAAGGAAAAGGCTGAGAGCCAAAGTGACAGGGTCTGCTTGTGTGTCCTGTTAGGAGGTTTCAGACAAGCTATGCCTTTCATGCCTAGCTTCTTTACTTTGGGAGTTATTGCTGGACGTTTAGCATGTTTTGAACTGCAGTCTGCTAGGGCCGAGAAAAGCACCGTAGGAGGTTCCAGGCATGTTCCCTCTTTCCAGGCAAAGGAAAAGGCTGAGAGCCAAAGTGACAGGGTCTGCTTGTGTGTCCTGTTAGGAGGTTTCAGACAAGCTATGCCTTTCAGTCTTATCTTCTTTACTTTGGGAGTTATTGCTGGACGTTTAGCATGTTTTGAACTGCAGTCTGCTAGGGCCGAGAAAAGCACCGTAGGAGGTTCCAGGCATGTTCCCTCTTTCCAGGCAAAGGAAAAGGCTGAGAGCCAAAGTGACAGGGTCTGCTTGTGTGTCCTGTTAGGAGGTTTCAGACAAGCTATGCCTTTCATGCCTAGCTTCTTTACTTTGGGAGTTATTGCTGGACGTTTAGCATGTTTTGAACTGCAGTCTGCTAGGGCCGAGAAAAGCACCGTAGGAGGTTCCAGGCATGTTCCCTCTTTCCAGGCAAAGGAAAAGGCTGAGAGCCAAAGTGACAGGGTCTGCTTGTGTGTCCTGTTAGGAGGTTTCAGACAAGCTATGCCTTTCAGTCCTAGCTTCTTTACTTTGGGAGTTATTGCTGGACGTTTAGCATGTTTTGAACTGCAGTCTGCTAGGGCCGAGAAAAGCACCGTAGGAGGTTCCAGGCATGTTCCCTCTTTCCAGGCAAAGGAAAAGGCTGAGAGCCAAAGTGACAGGGTCTGCTTGTGTGTCCTGTTAGGAGGTTTCAGACAAGCTATGCCTTTCATGCCTAGCTTCTTTACTTTGGGAGTTATTGCTGGACGTTTAGCATGTTTTGAACTGCAGTCTGCTAGGGCCGAGAAAAGCACCGTAGGAGGTTCCAGGCATGTTCCCTCTTTCCAGGCAAAGGAAAAGGCTGAGAGCCAAAGTGACAGGGTCTGCTTGTGTGTCCTGTTAGGAGGTTTCAGACAAGCTATGCCTTTCAGGCCTAGCTTCTTAACTTTGGGAGTTATTGCTGGACGTTTAGCATGTTTTGAACTGCAGTCTGCTAGGGCCGAGAAAAGCACCGTAGGAGGTTCCAGGCATGTTCCCTCTTTCCAGGCAAAGGAAAAGGCTGAGAGCCAAAGTGACAGGGTCTGCTTGTGTGTCCTGTTAGGAGGTTTCAGACAAGCTATGCCTTTCAGTCCTAGCTTCTTTACTTTGGGAGTTATTGCTGGACGTTTAGCATGTTTTGAACTGCAGTCTGCTAGGGCCGAGAAAAGCACCGTAGGAGGTTCCAGGCATGTTCCCTCTTTCCAGGCAAAGGAAAAGGCTGAGAGCCAAAGTGACAGGGTCTGCTTGTGTGTCCTGTTAGGAGGTTTCAGACAAGCTATGCCTTTCATGCCTAGCTTCTTTACTTTGGGAGTTATTGCTGGACGTTTAGCATGTTTTGAACTGCAGTCTGCTAGGGCCGAGAAAAGCACCGTAGGAGGTTCCAGGCATGTTCCCTCTTTCCAGGCAAAGGAAAAGGCTGAGAGCCAAAGTGACAGGGTCTGCTTGTGTGTCCTGTTAGGAGGTTTCAGACAAGCTATGCCTTTCAGTCCTAGCTTCTTTACTTTGGGAGTTATTGCTGGACGTTTAGCATGTTTTGAACTGCAGTCTGCTAGGGCCGAGAAAAGCACCGTAGGAGGTTCCAGGCATGTTCCCTCTTTCCAGGCAAAGGAAAAGGCTGAGAGCCAAAGTGACAGGGTCTGCTTGTGTGTCCTGTTAGGAGGTTTCAGACAAGCTATGCCTTTCATGCCTAGCTTCTTTACTTTGGGAGTTATTGCTGGACGTTTAGCATGTTTTGAACTGCAGTCTGCTAGGGCCGAGAAAAGCACCGTAGGAGGTTCCAGGCATGTTCCCTCTTTCCAGGCAAAGGAAAAGGCTGAGAGCCAAAGTGACAGGGTCTGCTTGTGTGTCCTGTTAGGAGGTTTCAGACAAGCTATGCCTTTCAGTCCTAGCTTCTTAACTTTGGGAGTTATTGCTGGACGTTTAGCATGTTTTGAACTGCAGTCTGATAGAGCTAAGAAAAGCATCGTAGGAGGTTCCAGGCATGTTCCCTCTTTCCAGGCAAAGGAAAAGGCTGAGAGCCAAAGTGACAGGGTCTGCTTGTGTGTCCTGTTAGGAGGTTTCAGACAAGCTATGCCTTTCAGTCCTAGCTTCTTTACTTTGGGAGTTATTGCTGGACGTTTAGCATGTTTTGAACTGCAGTCTGCTAGGGCCGAGAAAAGCACCGTAGGAGGTTCCAGGCATGTTCCCTCTTTCCAGGCAAAGGAAAAGGCTGAGAGCCAAAGTGACAGGGTCTGCTTGTGTGTCCTGTTAGGAGGTTTCAGACAAGCTATGCCTTTCATGCCTAGCTTCTTTACTTTGGGAGTTATTGCTGGACGTTTAGCATGTTTTGAACTGCAGTCTGCTAGGGCCGAGAAAAGCACCGTAGGAGGTTCCAGGCATGTTCCCTCTTTCCAGGCAAAGGAAAAGGCTGAGAGCCAAAGTGACAGGGTCTGCTTCTGTGTCCTGTTAAGAGGTTTCAGACAAGCTATGCCTTTCATGCCTAGCTTCTTTACTTTGGGAGTTATTGCTGGACGTTTAGCATGTTTTGAACTGCAGTCTGCTAGGGCCGAGAAAAGCACCGTAGGAGGTTCCAGGCATGTTCCCTCTTTCCAGGCAAAGGAAAAGGCTGAGAGCCAAAGTGACAGGGTCTGCTTGTGTGTCCTGTTAGGAGGTTTCAGACAAGCTATGCCTTTCATGCCTAGCTTCTTTACTTTGGGAGTTATTGCTGGACGTTTAGCATGTTTTGAACTGCAGTCTGCTAGGGCCGAGAAAAGCACCGTAGGAGGTTCCAGGCATGTTCCCTCTTTCCAGGCAAAGGAAAAGGCTGAGAGCCAAAGTGACAGGGTCTGCTTGTGTGTCCTGTTAGGAGGTTTCAGACAAGCTATGCCTTTCAGTCCTAGCTTCTTTACTTTGGGAGTTATTGCTGGACGTTTAGCATGTTTTGAACTGCAGTCTGCTAGGGCCGAGAAAAGCACCGTAGGAGGTTCCAGGCATGTTCCCTCTTTCCAGGCAAAGGAAAAGGCTGAGAGCCAAAGTGACAGGGTCTGCTTGTGTGTCCTGTTAAGAGGTTTCAGACAAGCTATGCCTTTCAGTCTTATCTTCTTTACTTTGGGAGTTATTGCTGGACGTTTAGCATGTTTTGAACTGCAGTCTGCTAGGGCCGAGAAAAGCATCGTAGGAGGTTCCAGGCATGTTCCCTCTTTCCAGGCAAAGGAAAAGGCTGAGAGCCAAAGTGACAGGGTCTGCTTGTGTGTCCTGTTAGGAGGTTTCAGACAAGCTATGCCTTTCAGTCCTAGCTTCTTTACTTTGGGAGTTATTGCTGGACGTTTAGCATGTTTTGAACTGCAGTCTGCTAGGGCCGAGAAAAGCACCGTAGGAGGTTCCAGGCATGTTCCCTCTTTCCAGGCAAAGGAAAAGGCTGAGAGCCAAAGTGACAGGGTCTGCTTGTGTGTCCTGTTAGGAGGTTTCAGACAAGCTATGCCTTTCATGCCTAGCTTCTTTACTTTGGGAGTTATTGCTGGACGTTTAGCATGTTTTGAACTGCAGTCTGCTAGGGCCGAGAAAAGCACCGTAGGAGGTTCCAGGCATGTTCCCTCTTTCCAGGCAAAGGAAAAGGCAGAGAGCCAAAGTGACAGGGTCTGCTTGTGTGTCCTGTTAGGAGGTTTCAGACAAGCTATGCCTTTCTGTCCTAGCTTCTTTACTTTGGGAGTTATTGCTGGACGTTTAGCATGTTTTGAACTGCAGTCTGCTAGGGCCGAGAAAAGCACCGTAGGAGGTTCCAGGCATGTTCCCTCTTTCCAGGCAAAGGAAAAGGCTGAGAGCCAAAGTGACAGGGTCTGCTTGTGTGTCCTGTTAGGAGGTTTCAGACAAGCTATGCCTTTCATGCCTAGCTTCTTTACTTTGGGAGTTATTGCTGGACGTTTAGCATGTTTTGAACTGCAGTCTGCTAGGGCCGAGAAAAGCACCGTAGGAGGTTCCAGGCATGTTCCCTCTTTCCAGGCAAAGGAAAAGGCTGAGAGCCAAAGTGACAGGGTCTGCTTGTGTGTCCTGTTAGGAGGTTTCAGACAAGCTATGCCTTTCAGGCCTAGATTCTTTACTTTGGGAGTTATTGCTGGACGTTTAGCATGTTTTGAACTGCAGTCTGCTAGGGCCGAGAAAAGCACCGTAGGAGGTTCCAGGCATGTTCCCTCTTTCCAGGCAAAGGAAAAGGCTGAGAGCCAAAGTGACAGGGTCTGCTTGTGTGTCCTGTTAGGAGGTTTCAGACAAGCTATGCCTTTCATGCCTAGCTTCTTTACTTTGGGAGTTATTGCTGGACGTTTAGCATGTTTTGAACTGCAGTCTGCTAGGGCCGAGAAAAGCACCGTAGGAGGTTCCAGGCATGTTCCCTCTTTCCAGGCAAAGGAAAAGGCTGAGAGCCAAAGTGACAGGGTCTGCTTGTGTGTCCTGTTAGGAGGTTTCAGACAAGCTATGCCTTTCAGTCTTAGCTTCTTTACTTTGGGAGTTATTGCTGGACGTTTAGCATGTTTTGAACTGCAGTCTGCTAGGGCCGAGAAAGGCACCGTAGGAGGTTCCAGGCATGTTCCCTCTTTCCAGGCAAAGGAAAAGGCTGAGAGCCAAAGTGACAGGGTCTGCTTGTGTGTCCTGTTAGGAGGTTTCAGACAAGCTATGCCTTTCAGTCCTAGCTTCTTTACTTTGGGAGTTATTGCTGGACGTTTAGCATGTTTTGAACTGCAGTCTGCTAGGGCCGAGAAAAGCACCGTAGGAGGTTCCAGGCATGTTCCCTCTTTCCAGGCAAAGGAAAAGGCTGAGAGCCAAAGTGACAGGGTCTGCTTGTGTGTCCTGTTAGGAGGTTTCAGACAAGCTATGCCTTTCATGCCTAGCTTCTTTACTTTGGGAGTTATTGCTGGACGTTTAGCATGTTTTGAACTGCAGTCTGCTAGGGCCGAGAAAAGCACCGTAGGAGGTTCCAGGCATGTTCCCTCTTTCCAGGCAAAGGAAAAGGCAGAGAGCCAAAGTGACAGGGTCTGCTTGTGTGTCCTGTTAGGAGGTTTCAGACAAGCTATGCCTTTCAGTCCTAGCTTCTTAACTTTGGGAGTTATTGCTGGACGTTTAGCATGTTTTGAACTGCAGTCTGCTAGGGCCGAGAAAAGCACCGTAGGAGGTTCCAGGCATGTTCCCTCTTTCCAGGCAAAGGAAAAGGCTGAGAGCCAAAGTGACAGGGTCTGCTTGTGTGTCCTGTTAGGAGGTTTCAGACAAGCTATGCCTTTCATGCCTAGCTTCTTTACTTTGGGAGTTATTGCTGGACGTTTAGCATGTTTTGAACTGCAGTCTGCTAGGGCCGAGAAAAGCACCGTAGGAGGTTCCAGGCATGTTCCCTCTTTCCAGGCAAAGGAAAAGGCTGAGAGCCAAAGTGACAGGGTCTGCTTGTGTGTCCTGTTAGGAGGTTTCAGACAAGCTATGCCTTTCAGTCCTAGCTTCTTTACTTTGGGAGTTATTGCTGGACGTTTAGCATGTTTTGAACTGCAGTCTGCTAGGGCCGAGAAAAGCACCGTAGGAGGTTCCAGGCATGTTCCCTCTTTCCAGGCAAAGGAAAAGGCTGAGAGCCAAAGTGACAGGGTCTGCTTGTGTGTCCTGTTAGGAGGTTTCAGACAAGCTATGCCTTTCAGTCCTAGCTTCTTAACTTTGGGAGTTATTGCTGGACGTTTAGCATGTTTTGAACTGCAGTCTGCTAGGGCCGAGAAAAGCACCGTAGGAGGTTCCAGGCATGTTCCCTCTTTCCAGGCAAAGGAAAAGGCTGAGAGCCAAAGTGACAGGGTCTGCTTGTGTGTCCTGTTAGGAGGTTTCAGACAAGCTATGCCTTTCAGTCTTATCTTCTTTACTTTGGGAGTTATTGCTGGACGTTTAGCATGTTTTGAACTGCAGTCTGATAGAGCTAAGAAAAGCATCGTAGGAGGTTCCAGGCATGTTCCCTCTTTCCAGGCAAAGGAAAAGGCTGAGAGCCAAAGTGACAGGGTCTGCTTGTGTGTCCTGTTAGGAGGTTTCAGACAAGCTATGCCTTTCAGTCCTAGCTTCTTTACTTTGGGAGTTATTGCTGGACGTTTAGCATGTTTTGAACTGCAGTCTGCTAGGGCCGAGAAAAGCACCGTAGGAGGTTCCAGGCATGTTCCCTCTTTCCAGGCAAAGGAAAAGGCTGAGAGCCAAAGTGACAGGGTCTGCTTGTGTGTCCTGTTAGGAGGTTTCAGACAAGCTATGCCTTTCATGCCTAGCTTCTTTACTTTGGGAGTTATTGCTGGACGTTTAGCATGTTTTGAACTGCAGTCTGCTAGGGCCGAGAAAAGCACCGTAGGAGGTTCCAGGCATGTTCCCTCTTTCCAGGCAAAGGAAAAGGCAGAGAGCCAAAGTGACAGGGTCTGCTTGTGTGTCCTGTTAGGAGGTTTCAGACAAGCTATGCCTTTCAGGCCTAGCTTCTTTACTTTGGGAGTTATTGCTGGACGTTTAGCATGTTTTGAACTGCAGTCTGCTAGGGCCGAGAAAAGCACCGTAGGAGGTTCCAGGCATGTTCCCTCTTTCCAGGCAAAGGAAAAGGCTGAGAGCCAAAGTGACAGGGTCTGCTTGTGTGTCCTGTTAGGAGGTTTCAGACAAGCTATGCCTTTCATGCCTAGCTTCTTTACTTTGGGAGTTATTGCTGGACGTTTAGCATGTTTTGAACTGCAGTCTGCTAGGGCCGAGAAAAGCACCGTAGGAGGTTCCAGGCATGTTCCCTCTTTCCAGGCAAAGGAAAAGGCTGAGAGCCAAAGTGACAGGGTCTGCTTGTGTGTCCTGTTAGGAGGTTTCAGACAAGCTATGCCTTTCATGCCTAGCTTCTTTACTTTGGGAGTTATTGCTGGACGTTTAGCATGTTTTGAACTGCAGTCTGCTAGGGCCGAGAAAAGCACCGTAGGAGGTTCCAGGCATGTTCCCTCTTTCCAGGCAAAGGAAAAGGCTGAGAGCCAAAGTGACAGGGTCTGCTTGTGTGTCCTGTTAGGAGGTTTCAGACAAGCTATGCCTTTCATGCCTAGCTTCTTTACTTTGGGAGTTATTGCTGGACGTTTAGCATGTTTTGAACTGCAGTCTGCTAGGGCCGAGAAAAGCACCGTAGGAGGTTCCAGGCATGTTCCCTCTTTCCAGGCAAAGGAAAAGGCTGAGAGCCAAAGTGACAGGGTCTGCTTGTGTGTCCTGTTAGGAGGTTTCAGACAAGCTATGCCTTTCAGTCCTAGCTTCTTTACTTTGGGAGTTATTGCTGGACGTTTAGCATGTTTTGAACTGCAGTCTGCTAGGGCCGAGAAAAGCACCGTAGGAGGTTCCAGGCATGTTCCCTCTTTCCAGGCAAAGGAAAAGGCTGAGAGCCAAAGTGACAGGGTCTGCTTGTGTGTCCTGTTAGGAGGTTTCAGACAAGCTATGCCTTTCAGTCCTAGCTTCTTAACTTTGGGAGTTATTGCTGGACGTTTAGCATGTTTTGAACTGCAGTCTGCTAGGGCCGAGAAAAGCACCGTAGGAGGTTCCAGGCATGTTCCCTCTTTCCAGGCAAAGGAAAAGGCTGAGAGCCAAAGTGACAGGGTCTGCTTGTGTGTCCTGTTAGGAGGTTTCAGACAAGCTATGCCTTTCAGTCTTATCTTCTTTACTTTGGGAGTTATTGCTGGACGTTTAGCATGTTTTGAACTGCAGTCTGCTAGAGGTAAGAAAAGCATCGTAGGAGGTTCCAGGCATGTTCCCTCTTTCCAGGCAAAGGAAAAGGCTGAGAGCCAAAGTGACAGGGTCTGCTTGTGTGTCCTGTTAGGAGGTTTCAGACAAGCTATGCCTTTCAGTCCTAGCTTCTTAACTTTGGGAGTTATTGCTGGACGTTTAGCATGTTTTGAACTGCAGTCTGCTAGGGCCGAGAAAAGCACCGTAGGAGGTTCCAGGCATGTTCCCTCTTTCCAGGCAAAGGAAAAGGCTGAGAGCCAAAGTGACAGGGTCTGCTTGTGTGTCCTGTTAGGAGGTTTCAGACAAGCTATGCCTTTCAGGCCTAGCTTCTTTACTTTGGGAGTTATTGCTGGACGTTTAGCATGTTTTGAACTGCAGTCTGCTAGGGCCGAGAAAAGCACCGTAGGAGGTTCCAGGCATGTTCCCTCTTTCCAGGCAAAGGAAAAGGCTGAGAGCCAAAGTGACAGGGTCTGCTTGTGTGTCCTGTTAGGAGGTTTCAGACAAGCTATGCCTTTCATGACTAGCTTCTTTACTTTGGGAGTTATTGCTGGACGTTTAGCATGTTTTGAACTGCAGTCTGCTAGGGCCGAGAAAAGCACCGTAGGAGGTTCCAGGCATGTTCCCTCTTTCCAGGCAAAGGAAAAGGCTGAGAGCCAAAGTGACAGGGTCTGCTTGTGTGTCCTGTTAGGAGGTTTCAGACAAGCTATGCCTTTCATGCCTAGCTTCTTTACTTTGGGAGTTATTGCTGGACGTTTAGCATGTTTTGAACTGCAGTCTGCTAGGGCCGAGAAAGGCACCGTAGGAGGTTCCAGGCATGTTCCCTCTTTCCAGGCAAAGGAAAAGGCTGAGAGCCAAAGTGACAGGGTCTGCTTGTGTGTCCTGTTAGGAGGTTTCAGACAAGCTATGCCTTTCATGCCTAGCTTCTTTACTTTGGGAGTTATTGCTGGACGTTTAGCATGTTTTGAACTGCAGTCTGCTAGGGCCGAGAAAAGCACCGTAGGAGGTTCCAGGCATGTTCCCTCTTTCCAGGCAAAGGAAAAGGCTGAGAGCCAAAGTGACAGGGTCTGCTTGTGTGTCCTGTTAGGAGGTTTCAGACAAGCTATGCCTTTCAGTCCTAGCTTCTTTACTTTGGGAGTTATTGCTGGACGTTTAGCATGTTTTGAACTGCAGTCTGCTAGGGCCGAGAAAAGCACCGTAGGAGGTTCCAGGCATGTTCCCTCTTTCCAGGCAAAGGAAAAGGCTGAGAGCCAAAGTGACAGGGTCTGCTTGTGTGTCCTGTTAGGAGGTTTCAGACAAGCTATGCCTTTCATGCCTAGCTTCTTTACTTTGGGAGTTATTGCTGGACGTTTAGCATGTTTTGAACTGCAGTCTGCTAGGGCCGAGAAAAGCACCGTAGGAGGTTCCAGGCATGTTCCCTCTTTCCAGGCAAAGGAAAAGGCTGAGAGCCAAAGTGACAGGGTCTGCTTGTGTGTCCTGTTAGGAGGTTTCAGACAAGCTATGCCTTTCAGTCCTAGCTTCTTTACTTTGGGAGTTATTGCTGGACGTTTATCATGTTTTGAACTGCAGTCTGCTAGGGCCGAGAAAAGCACCGTAGGAGGTTCCAGGCATGTTCCCTCTTTCCAGGCAAAGGAAAAGGCAGAGAGCCAAAGTGACAGGGTCTGCTTGTGTGTCCTGTTAGGAGGTTTCAGACAAGCTATGCCTTTCAGGCCTAGCTTCTTTACTTTGGGAGTTATTGCTGGACGTTTAGCATGTTTTGAACTGCAGTCTGCTAGGGCCGAGAAAAGCACCGTAGGAGGTTCCAGGCATGTTCCCTCTTTCCAGGCAAAGGAAAAGGCTGAGAGCCAAAGTGACAGGGTCTGCTTGTGTGTCCTGTTAGGAGGTTTCAGACAAGCTATGCCTTTCAGTCCTAGCTTCTTTACTTTGGGAGTTATTGCTGGACGTTTAGCATGTTTTGAACTGCAGTCTGCTAGGGCCGAGAAAAGCACCGTAGGAGGTTCCAGGCATGTTCCCTCTTTCCAGGCAAAGGAAAAGGCTGAGAGCCAAAGTGACAGGGTCTGCTTGTGTGTCCTGTTAGGAGGTTTCAGACAAGCTATGCCTTTCAGTCCTAGCTTCTTTACTTTGGGAGTTATTGCTGGACGTTTAGCATGTTTTGAACTGCAGTCTGCTAGGGCCGAGAAAAGCACCGTAGGAGGTTCCAGGCATGTTCCCTCTTTCCAGGCAAAGGAAAAGGCTGAGAGCCAAAGTGACAGGGTCTGCTTGTGTGTCCTGTTAGGAGGTTTCAGACAAGCTATGCCTTTCATGCCTAGCTTCTTTACTTTGGGAGTTATTGCTGGACGTTTAGCATGTTTTGAACTGCAGTCTGCTAGGGCCGAGAAAAGCACCGTAGGAGGTTCCAGGCATGTTCCCTCTTTCCAGGCAAAGGAAAAGGCTGAGAGCCAAAGTGACAGGGTCTGCTTGTGTGTCCTGTTAGGAGGTTTCAGACAAGCTATGCCTTTCAGTCCTAGCTTCTTTACTTTGGGAGTTATTGCTGGACGTTTAGCATGTTTTGAACTGCAGTCTGCTAGGGCCGAGAAAAGCACCGTAGGAGGTTCCAGGCATGTTCCCTCTTTCCAGGCAAAGGAAAAGGCTGAGAGCCAAAGTGACAGGGTCTGCTTGTGTGTCCTGTTAGGAGGTTTCAGACAAGCTATGCCTTTCAGTCCTAGCTTCTTAACTTTGGGAGTTATTGCTGGACGTTTAGCATGTTTTGAACTTCAGTCTGCTAGGGCCGAGAAAAGCACCGTAGGAGGTTCCAGGCATGTTCCCTCTTTCCAGGCAAAGGAAAAGGCTGAGAGCCAAAGTGACAGGGTCTGCTTGTGTGTCCTGTTAGGAGGTTTCAGACAAGCTATGCCTTTCAGTCTTATCTTCTTTACTTTGGGAGTTATTGCTGGACGTTTAGCATGTTTTGAACTGCAGTCTGCTAGAGGTAAGAAAAGCATCGTAGGAGGTTCCAGGCATGTTCCCTCTTTCCAGGCAAAGGAAAAGGCTGAGAGCCAAAGTGACAGGGTCTGCTTGTGTGTCCTGTTAGGAGGTTTCAGACAAGCTATGCCTTTCAGTCCTAGCTTCTTAACTTTGGGAGTTATTGCTGGACGTTTAGCATGTTTTGAACTGCAGTCTGCTAGGGCCGAGAAAAGCACCGTAGGAGGTTCCAGGCATGTTCCCTCTTTCCAGGCAAAGGAAAAGGCTGAGAGCCAAAGTGACAGGGTCTGCTTGTGTGTCCTGTTAGGAGGTTTCAGACAAGCTATGCCTTTCAGGCCTAGCTTCTTTACTTTGGGAGTTATTGCTGGACGTTTAGCATGTTTTGAACTGCAGTCTGCTAGGGCCGAGAAAAGCACCGTAGGAGGTTCCAGGCATGTTCCCTCTTTCCAGGCAAAGGAAAAGGCTGAGAGCCAAAGTGACAAGGTCTGCTTGTGTGTCCTGTTAGGAGGTTTCAGACAAGCTATGCCTTTCATGCCTAGCTTCTTTACTTTGGGAGTTATTGCTGGACGTTTAGCATGTTTTGAACTGCAGTCTGCTAGGGCCGAGAAAAGCACCGTAGGAGGTTCCAGGCATGTTCCCTCTTTCCAGGCAAAGGAAAAGGCTGAGAGCCAAAGTGACAGGGTCTGCTTGTGTGTCCTGTTAGGAGGTTTCAGACAAGCTATGCCTTTCATGCCTAGCTTCTTTACTTTGGGAGTTATTGCTGGACGTTTAGCATGTTTTGAACTGCAGTCTGCTAGGGCCGAGAAAAGCACCGTAGGAAGTTCCAGGCATGTTCCCTCTTTCCAGGCAAAGGAAAAGGCTGAGAGCCAAAGTGACAGGGTCTGCTTGTGTGTCCTGTTAGGAGGTTTCAGACAAGCTATGCCTTTCATGCCTAGCTTCTTTACTTTGGGAGTTATTGCTGGACGTTTAGCATGTTTTGAACTGCAGTCTGCTAGGGCCGAGAAAAGCACCGTAGGAGGTTCCAGGCATGTTCCCTCTTTCCAGGCAAAGGAAAAGGCTGAGAGCCAAAGTGACAGGGTCTGCTTGTGTGTCCTGTTAGGAGGTTTCAGACAAGCTATGCCTTTCATGCCTAGCTTCTTTACTTTGGGAGTTATTGCTGGACGTTTAGCATGTTTTGAACTGCAGTCTGCTAGGGCCGAGAAAAGCACCGTAGGAGGTTCCAGGCATGTTCCCTCTTTCCAGGCAAAGGAAAAGGCTGAGAGCCAAAGTGACAGGGTCTGCTTGTGTGTCCTGTTAGGAGGTTTCAGACAAGCTATGCCTTTCAGTCCTAGCTTCTTTACTTTGGGAGTTATTGCTGGACGTTTAGCATGTTTTGAACTGCAGTCTGCTAGGGCCGAGAAAAGCACCGTAGGAGGTTCCAGGCATGTTCCCTCTTTCCAGGCAAAGGAAAAGGCTGAGAGCCAAAGTGACAGGGTCTGCTTGTGTGTCCTGTTAGGAGGTTTCAGACAAGCTATGCCTTTCAGTCTTATCTTCTTTACTTTGGGAGTTATTGCTGGACGTTTAGCATGTTTTGAACTGCAGTCTGCTAGAGGTAAGAAAAGCATCGTAGGAGGTTCCAGGCATGTTCCCTCTTTCCAGGCAAAGGAAAAGGCTGAGAGCCAAAGTGACAGGGTCTGCTTGTGTGTCCTGTTAGGAGGTTTCAGACAAGCTATGCCTTTCAGTCCTAGCTTCTTAACTTTGGGAGTTATTGCTGGACGTTTAGCATGTTTTGAACTGCAGTCTGCTAGGGCCGAGAAAAGCACCGTAGGAGGTTCCAGGCATGTTCCCTCTTTCCAGGCAAAGGAAAAGGCTGAGAGCCAAAGTGACAGGGTCTGCTTGTGTGTCCTGTTAGGAGGTTTCAGACAAGCTATGCCTTTCAGGCCTAGCTTCTTTACTTTGGGAGTTATTGCTGGACGTTTAGCATGTTTTGAACTGCAGTCTGCTAGGGCCGAGAAAAGCACCGTAGGAGGTTCCAGGCATGTTCCCTCTTTCCAGGCAAAGGAAAAGGCTGAGAGCCAAAGTGACAAGGTCTGCTTGTGTGTCCTGTTAGGAGGTTTCAGACAAGCTATGCCTTTCATGCCTAGCTTCTTTACTTTGGGAGTTATTGCTGGACGTTTAGCATGTTTTGAACTGCAGTCTGCTAGGGCCGAGAAAAGCACCGTAGGAGGTTCCAGGCATGTTCCCTCTTTCCAGGCAAAGGAAAAGGCTGAGAGCCAAAGTGACAGGGTCTGCTTGTGTGTCCTGTTAGGAGGTTTCAGACAAGCTATGCCTTTCATGCCTAGCTTCTTTACTTTGGGAGTTATTGCTGGACGTTTAGCATGTTTTGAACTGCAGTCTGCTAGGGCCGAGAAAAGCACCGTAGGAGGTTCCAGGCATGTTCCCTCTTTCCAGGCAAAGGAAAAGGCTGAGAGCCAAAGTGACAGGGTCTGCTTGTGTGTCCTGTTAGGAGGTTTCAGACAAGCTATGCCTTTCATGCCTAGCTTCTTTACTTTGGGAGTTATTGCTGGACGTTTAGCATGTTTTGAACTGCAGTCTGCTAGGGCCGAGAAAAGCACCGTAGGAGGTTCCAGGCATGTTCCCTCTTTCCAGGCAAAGGAAAAGGCTGAGAGCCAAAGTGACAGGGTCTGCTTGTGTGTCCTGTTAGGAGGTTTCAGACAAGCTATGCCTTTCATGCCTAGCTTCTTTACTTTGGGAGTTATTGCTGGACGTTTAGCATGTTTTGAACTGCAGTCTGCTAGGGCCGAGAAAAGCACCGTAGGAGGTTCCAGGCATGTTCCCTCTTTCCAGGCAAAGGAAAAGGCTGAGAGCCAAAGTGACAGGGTCTGCTTGTGTGTCCTGTTAGGAGGTTTCAGACAAGCTATGCCTTTCAGTCCTAGCTTCTTTACTTTGGGAGTTATTGCTGGACGTTTAGCATGTTTTGAACTGCAGTCTGCTAGGGCCGAGAAAAGCACCGTAGGAGGTTCCAGGCATGTTCCCTCTTTCCAGGCAAAGGAAAAGGCTGAGAGCCAAAGTGACAGGGTCTGCTTGTGTGTCCTGTTAGGAGGTTTCAGACAAGCTATGCCTTTCAGGCCTAGCTTCTTTACTTTGGGAGTTATTGCTGGACGTTTAGCATGTTTTGAACTGCAGTCTGCTAGGGCCGAGAAAAGCACCGTAGGAGGTTCCAGGCATGTTCCCTCTTTCCAGGCAAAGGAAAAGGCTGAGAGCCAAAGTGACAGGGTCTGCTTGTGTGTCCTGTTAGGAGGTTTCAGACAAGCTATGCCTTTCATGCCTAGCTTCTTTACTTTGGGAGTTATTGCTGGACGTTTAGCATGTTTTGAACTGCAGTCTGCTAGGGCCGAGAAAAGCACCGTAGGAGGTTCCAGGCATGTTCCCTCTTTCCAGGCAAAGGAAAAGGCTGAGAGCCAAAGTGACAGGGTCTGCTTGTGTGTCCTGTTAGGAGGTTTCAGACAAGCTATGCCTTTCAGTCCTAGCTTCTTTACTTTGGGAGTTATTGCTGGACGTTTAGCATGTTTTGAACTGCAGTCTGCTAGGGCCGAGAAAAGCACCGTAGGAGGTTCCAGGCATGTTCCCTCTTTCCAGGCAAAGGAAAAGGCTGAGAGCCAAAGTGACAGGGTCTGCTTGTGTGTCCTGTTAGGAGGTTTCAGACAAGCTATGCCTTTCATGCCTAGCTTCTTTACTTTGGGAGTTATTGCTGGACGTTTAGCATGTTTTGAACTGCAGTCTGCTAGGGCCGAGAAAAGCACCGTAGGAGGTTCCAGGCATGTTCCCTCTTTCCAGGCAAAGGAAAAGGCTGAGAGCCAAAGTGACAGGGTCTGCTTGTGTGTCCTGTTAGGAGGTTTCAGACAAGCTATGCCTTTCAGTCCTAGCTTCTTTACTTTGGGAGTTATTGCTGGACGTTTAGCATGTTTTGAACTGCAGTCTGCTAGGGCCGAGAAAAGCACCGTAGGAGGTTCCAGGCATGTTCCCTCTTTCCAGGCAAAGGAAAAGGCTGAGAGCCAAAGTGACAGGGTCTGCTTGTGTGTCCTGTTAGGAGGTTTCAGACAAGCTATGCCTTTCAGTCCTAGCTTCTTTACTTTGGGAGTTATTGCTGGACGTTTAGCATGTTTTGAACTGCAGTCTGCTAGGGCCGAGAAAAGCACCGTAGGAGGTTCCAGGCATGTTCCCTCTTTCCAGGCAAAGGAAAAGGCTGAGAGCCAAAGTGACAGGGTCTGCTTGTGTGTCCTGTTAGGAGGTTTCAGACAAGCTATGCCTTTCAGTCCTAGCTTCTTAACTTTGGGAGTTATTGCTGGACGTTTAGCATGTTTTGAACTGCAGTCTGCTAGGGCCGAGAAAAGCACCGTAGGAGGTTCCAGGCATGTTCCCTCTTTCCAGGCAAAGGAAAAGGCTGAGAGCCAAAGTGACAGGGTCTGCTTGTGTGTCCTGTTAGGAGGTTTCAGACAAGCTATGCCTTTCATGCCTAGCTTCTTTACTTTGGGAGTTATTGCTGGACGTTTAGCATGTTTTGAACTGCAGTCTGCTAGGGCCGAGAAAAGCACCGTAGGAGGTTCCAGGCATGTTCCCTCTTTCCAGGCAAAGGAAAAGGCAGAGAGCCAAAGTGACAGGGTCTGCTTGTGTGTCCTGTTAGGAGGTTTCAGACAAGCTATGCCTTTCAGTCCTAGCTTCTTTACTTTGGGAGTTATTGCTGGACGTTTAGCATGTTTTGAACTGCAGTCTGCTAGGGCCGAGAAAAGCACCGTAGGAGGTTCCAGGCATGTTCCCTCTTTCCAGGCAAAGGAAAAGGCTGAGAGCCAAAGTGACAGGGTCTGCTTGTGTGTCCTGTTAGGAGGTTTCAGACAAGCTATGCCTTTCAGTCCTAGCTTCTTAACTTTGGGAGTTATTGCTGGACGTTTAGCATGTTTTGAACTGCAGTCTGCTAGGGCCGAGAAAAGCACCGTAGGAGGTTCCAGGCATGTTCCCTCTTTCCAGGCAAAGGAAAAGGCTGAGAGCCAAAGTGACAGGGTCTGCTTGTGTGTCCTGTTAGGAGGTTTCAGACAAGCTATGCCTTTCAGTCTTATCTTCTTTACTTTGGGAGTTATTGCTGGACGTTTAGCATGTTTTGAACTGCAGTCTGCTAGAGCTAAGAAAAGCATCGTAGGAGGTTCCAGGCATGTTCCCTCTTTCCAGGCAAAGGAAAAGGCTGAGAGCCAAAGTGACAGGGTCTGCTTGTGTGTCCTGTTAGGAGGTTTCAGACAAGCTATGCCTTTCAGTCCTAGCTTCTTTACTTTGGGAGTTATTGCTGGACGTTTAGCATGTTTTGAACTGCAGTCTGCTAGGGCCGAGAAAAGCACCGTAGGAGGTTCCAGGCATGTTCCCTCTTTCCAGGCAAAGGAAAAGGCTGAGAGCCAAAGTGACAGGGTCTGCTTGTGTGTCCTGTTAGGAGGTTTCAGACAAGCTATGCCTTTCATGCCTAGCTTCTTTACTTTGGGAGTTATTGCTGGACGTTTAGCATGTTTTGAACTGCAGTCTGCTAGGGCCGAGAAAAGCACCGTAGGAGGTTCCAGGCATGTTCCCTCTTTCCAGGCAAAGGAAAAGGCAGAGAGCCAAAGTGACAGGGTCTGCTTGTGTGTCCTGTTAGGAGGTTTCAGACAAGCTATGCCTTTCAGTCCTAGCTTCTTTACTTTGGGAGTTATTGCTGGACGTTTAGCATGTTTTGAACTGCAGTCTGCTAGGGCCGAGAAAAGCACCGTAGGAGGTTCCAGGCATGTTCCCTCTTTCCAGGCAAAGGAAAAGGCTGAGAGCCAAAGTGACAGGGTCTGCTTGTGTGTCCTGTTAGGAGGTTTCAGACAAGCTATGCCTTTCATGCCTAGCTTCTTTACTTTGGGAGTTATTGCTGGACGTTTAGCATGTTTTGAACTGCAGTCTGCTAGGGCCGAGAAAAGCACTGTAGGAGGTTCCAGGCATGTTCCCTCTTTCCAGGCAAAGGAAAAGGCTGAGAGCCAAAGTGACAGGGTCTGCTTGTGTGTCCTGTTAGGAGGTTTCAGACAAGCTATGCCTTTCATGCCTAGCTTCTTTACTTTGGGAGTTATTGCTGGACGTTTAGCATGTTTTGAACTGCAGTCTGCTAGGGCCGAGAAAAGCACCGTAGGAGGTTCCAGGCATGTTCCCTCTTTCCAGGCAAAGGAAAAGGCTGAGAGCCAAAGTGACAGGGTCTGCTTGTGTGTCCTGTTAGGAGGTTTCAGACAAGCTATGCCTTTCATGCCTAGCTTCTTTACTTTGGGAGTTATTGCTGGACGTTTAGCATGTTTTGAACTGCAGTCTGCTAGGGCCGAGAAAAGCACCGTAGGAGGTTCCAGGCATGTTCCCTCTTTCCAGGCAAAGGAAAAGGCTGAGAGCCAAAGTGACAGGGTCTGCTTGTGTGTCCTGTTAGGAGGTTTCAGACAAGCTATGCCTTTCAGTCCTAGCTTCTTTACTTTGGGAGTTATTGCTGGACGTTTAGCATGTTTTGAACTGCAGTCTGCTAGGGCCGAGAAAAGCACCGTAGGAGGTTCCAGGCATGTTCCCTCTTTCCAGGCAAAGGAAAAGGCTGAGAGCCAAAGTGACAGGGTCTGCTTGTGTGTCCTGTTAGGAGGTTTCAGACAAGCTATGCCTTTCATGCCTAGCTTCTTTACTTTGGGAGTTATTGCTGGACGTTTAGCATGTTTTGAACTGCAGTCTGCTAGGGCCGAGAAAAGCACCGTAGGAGGTTCCAGGCATGTTCCCTCTTTCCAGGCAAAGGAAAAGGCTGAGAGCCAAAGTGACAGGGTCTGCTTGTGTGTCCTGTTAGGAGGTTTCAGACAAGCTATGCCTTTCATGCCTAGCTTCTTTACTTTGGGAGTTATTGCTGGACGTTTAGCATGTTTTGAACTGCAGTCTGCTAGGGCCGAGAAAAGCACCGTAGGAGGTTCCAGGCATGTTCCCTCTTTCCAGGCAAAGGAAAAGGCTGAGAGCCAAAGTGACAGGGTCTGCTTGTGTGTCCTGTTAGGAGGTTTCAGACAAGCTATGCCTTTCAGTCCTAGCTTCTTTACTTTGGGAGTTATTGCTGGACGTTTATCATGTTTTGAACTGCAGTCTGCTAGGGCCGAGAAAAGCACCGTAGGAGGTTCCAGGCATGTTCCCTCTTTCCAGGCAAAGGAAAAGGCTGAGAGCCAAAGTGACAGGGTCTGCTTGTGTGTCCTGTTAGGAGGTTTCAGACAAGCTATGCCTTTCATGCCTAGCTTCTTTACTTTGGGAGTTATTGCTGGACGTTTAGCATGTTTTGAACTGCAGTCTGCTAGGGCCGAGAAAAGCACCGTAGGAGGTTCCAGGCATGTTCCCTCTTTCCAGGCAAAGGAAAAGGCAGAGAGCCAAAGTGACAGGGTCTGCTTGTGTGTCCTGTTAGGAGGTTTCAGACAAGCTATGCCTTTCAGTCCTAGCTTCTTTACTTTGGGAGTTATTGCTGGACGTTTAGCATGTTTTGAACTGCAGTCTGCTAGGGCCGAGAAAAGCACCGTAGGAGGTTCCAGGCATGTTCCCTCTTTCCAGGCAAAGGAAAAGGCTGAGAGCCAAAGTGACAGGGTCTGCTTGTGTGTCCTGTTAGGAGGTTTCAGACAAGCTATGCCTTTCAGTCCTAGCTTCTTAACTTTGGGAGTTATTGCTGGACGTTTAGCATGTTTTGAACTGCAGTCTGCTAGGGCCGAGAAAAGCACCGTAGGAGGTTCCAGGCATGTTCCCTCTTTCCAGGCAAAGGAAAAGGCTGAGAGCCAAAGTGACAGGGTCTGCTTGTGTGTCCTGTTAGGAGGTTTCAGACAAGCTATGCCTTTCAGTCTTATCTTCTTTACTTTGGGAGTTATTGCTGGACGTTTAGCATGTTTTGAACTGCAGTCTGCTAGAGCTAAGAAAAGCATCGTAGGAGGTTCCAGGCATGTTCCCTCTTTCCAGGCAAAGGAAAAGGCTGAGAGCCAAAGTGACAGGGTCTGCTTGTGTGTCCTGTTAGGAGGTTTCAGACAAGCTATGCCTTTCAGTCCTAGCTTCTTTACTTTGGGAGTTATTGCTGGACGTTTAGCATGTTTTGAACTGCAGTCTGCTAGGGCCGAGAAAAGCACCGTAGGAGGTTCCAGGCATGTTCCCTCTTTCCAGGCAAAGGAAAAGGCTGAGAGCCAAAGTGACAGGGTCTGCTTGTGTGTCCTGTTAGGAGGTTTCAGACAAGCTATGCCTTTCATGCCTAGCTTCTTTACTTTGGGAGTTATTGCTGGACGTTTAGCATGTTTTGAACTGCAGTCTGCTAGGGCCGAGAAAAGCACCGTAGGAGGTTCCAGGCATGTTCCCTCTTTCCAGGCAAAGGAAAAGGCAGAGAGCCAAAGTGACAGGGTCTGCTTGTGTGTCCTGTTAGGAGGTTTCAGACAAGCTATGCCTTTCAGTCCTAGCTTCTTTACTTTGGGAGTTATTGCTGGACGTTTAGCATGTTTTGAACTGCAGTCTGCTAGGGCCGAGAAAAGCACCGTAGGAGGTTCCAGGCATGTTCCCTCTTTCCAGGCAAAGGAAAAGGCTGAGAGCCAAAGTGACAGGGTCTGCTTGTGTGTCCTGTTAGGAGGTTTCAGACAAGCTATGCCTTTCATGCCTAGCTTCTTTACTTTGGGAGTTATTGCTGGACGTTTAGCATGTTTTGAACTGCAGTCTGCTAGGGCCGAGAAAAGCACTGTAGGAGGTTCCAGGCATGTTCCCTCTTTCCAGGCAAAGGAAAAGGCTGAGAGCCAAAGTGACAGGGTCTGCTTGTGTGTCCTGTTAGGAGGTTTCAGACAAGCTATGCCTTTCATGCCTAGCTTCTTTACTTTGGGAGTTATTGCTGGACGTTTAGCATGTTTTGAACTGCAGTCTGCTAGGGCCGAGAAAAGCACCGTAGGAGGTTCCAGGCATGTTCCCTCTTTCCAGGCAAAGGAAAAGGCTGAGAGCCAAAGTGACAGGGTCTGCTTGTGTGTCCTGTTAGGAGGTTTCAGACAAGCTATGCCTTTCAGGCCTAGCTTCTTTACTTTGGGAGTTTTTGCTGGACGTTTAGCATGTTTTGAACTGCAGTCTGCTAGGGCCGAGAAAAGCACCGTAGGAGGTTCCAGGCATGTTCCCTCTTTCCAGGCAAAGGAAAAGGCTGAGAGCCAAAGTGACAGGGTCTGCTTGTGTGTCCTGTTAGGAGGTTTCAGACAAGCTATGCCTTTCAGTCCTAGCTTCTTTACTTTGGGAGTTATTGCTGGACGTTTAGCATGTTTTGAACTGCAGTCTGCTAGGGCCGAGAAAAGCACCGTAGGAGGTTCCAGGCATGTTCCCTCTTTCCAGGCAAAGGAAAAGGCTGAGAGCCAAAGTGACAGGGTCTGCTTGTGTGTCCTGTTAGGAGGTTTCAGACAAGCTATGCCTTTCATGCCTAGCTTCTTTACTTTGGGAGTTATTGCTGGACGTTTAGCATGTTTTGAACTGCAGTCTGCTAGGGCCGAGAAAAGCACCGTAGGAGGTTCCAGGCATGTTCCCTCTTTCCAGGCAAAGGAAAAGGCTGAGAGCCAAAGTGACAGGGTCTGCTTGTGTGTCCTGTTAGGAGGTTTCAGACAAGCTATGCCTTTCATGCCTAGCTTCTTTACTTTGGGAGTTATTGCTGGACGTTTAGCATGTTTTGAACTGCAGTCTGCTAGGGCCGAGAAAAGCACCGTAGGAGGTTCCAGGCATGTTCCCTCTTTCCAGGCAAAGGAAAAGGCTGAGAGCCAAAGTGACAGGGTCTGCTTGTGTGTCCTGTTAGGAGGTTTCAGACAAGCTATGCCTTTCAGTCCTAGCTTCTTTACTTTGGGAGTTATTGCTGGACGTTTATCATGTTTTGAACTGCAGTCTGCTAGGGCCGAGAAAAGCACCGTAGGAGGTTCCAGGCATGTTCCCTCTTTCCAGGCAAAGGAAAAGGCTGAGAGCCAAAGTGACAGGGTCTGCTTGTGTGTCCTGTTAGGAGGTTTCAGACAAGCTATGCCTTTCAGTCCTAGCTTCTTAACTTTGGGAGTTATTGCTGGACGTTTAGCATGTTTTGAACTGCAGTCTGCTAGGGCCGAGAAAAGCACCGTAGGAGGTTCCAGGCATGTTCCCTCTTTCCAGGCAAAGGAAAAGGCTGAGAGCCAAAGTGACAGGGTCTGCTTGTGTGTCCTGTTAGGAGGTTTCAGACAAGCTATGCCTTTCAGTCTTATCTTCTTTACTTTGGGAGTTATTGCTGGACGTTTAGCATGTTTTGAACTGCAGTCTGCTAGAGCTAAGAAAAGCATCGTAGGAGGTTCCAGGCATGTTCCCTCTTTCCAGGCAAAGGAAAAGGCTGAGAGCCAAAGTGACAGGGTCTGCTTGTGTGTCCTGTTAGGAGGTTTCAGACAAGCTATGCCTTTCATGCCTAGCTTCTTTACTTTGGGAGTTATTGCTGGACGTTTAGCATGTTTTGAACTGCAGTCTGCTAGGGCCGAGAAAAGCACCGTAGGAGGTTCCAGGCATGTTCCCTCTTTCCAGGCAAAGGAAAAGGCTGAGAGCCAAAGTGACAGGGTCTGCTTGTGTGTCCTGTTAGGAGGTTTCAGACAAGCTATGCCTTTCATGCCTAGCTTCTTTACTTTGGGAGTTATTGCTGGACGTTTAGCATGTTTTGAACTGCAGTCTGCTAGGGCCGAGAAAAGCACCGTAGGAGGTTCCAGGCATGTTCCCTCTTTCCAGGCAAAGGAAAAGGCTGAGAGCCAAAGTGACAGGGTCTGCTTGTGTGTCCTGTTAGGAGGTTTCAGACAAGCTATGCCTTTCAGTCCTAGCTTCTTTACTTTGGGAGTTATTGCTGGACGTTTAGCATGTTTTGAACTGCAGTCTGCTAGGGCCGAGAAAAGCACCGTAGGAGGTTCCAGGCATGTTCCCTCTTTCCAGGCAAAGGAAAAGGCTGAGAGCCAAAGTGACAGGGTCTGCTTGTGTGTCCTGTTAGGAGGTTTCAGACAAGCTATGCCTTTCAGTCTTATCTTCTTTACTTTGGGAGTTATTGCTGGACGTTTAGCATTTTTTGAACTGCAGTCTGCTAGAGCTAAGAAAAGCACCGTAGGAGGTTCCAGGCATGTTCCCTCTTTCCAGGCAAAGGAAAAGGCTGAGAGCCAAAGTGACAGGGTCTGCTTGTGTGTCCTGTTAGGAGGTTTCAGACAAGCTATGCCTTTCAGTCCTAGCTTCTTTACTTTGGGAGTTATTGCTGGACGTTTAGCATGTTTTGAACTGCAGTCTGCTAGGGCCGAGAAAAGCACCGTAGGAGGTTCCAGGCATGTTCCCTCTTTCCAGGCAAAGGAAAAGGCTGAGAGCCAAAGTGACAGGGTCTGCTTGTGTGTCCTGTTAGGAGGTTTCAGACAAGCTATGCCTTTCATGCCTAGCTTCTTTACTTTGGGAGTTATTGCTGGACGTTTAGCATGTTTTGAACTGCAGTCTGCTAGGGCCGAGAAAAGCACCGTAGGAGGTTCCAGGCATGTTCCCTCTTTCCAGGCAAAGGAAAAGGCTGAGAGCCAAAGTGACAGGGTCTGCTTGTGTGTCCTGTTAGGAGGTTTCAGACAAGCTATGCCTTTCATGCCTAGCTTCTTTACTTTGGGAGTTATTGCTGGACGTTTAGCATGTTTTGAACTGCAGTCTGCTAGGGCCGAGAAAAGCACCGTAGGAGGTTCCAGGCATGTTCCCTCTTTCCAGGCAAAGGAAAAGGCTGAGAGCCAAAGTGACAGGGTCTGCTTGTGTGTCCTGTTAGGAGGTTTCAGACAAGCTATGCCTTTCATGCCTAGATTCTTTACTTTGGGAGTTATTGCTGGACGTTTAGCATGTTTTGAACTGCAGTCTGCTAGGGCCGAGAAAAGCACCGTAGGAGGTTCCAGGCATGTTCCCTCTTTCCAGGCAAAGGAAAAGGCTGAGAGCCAAAGTGACAGGGTCTGCTTGTGTGTCCTGTTAGGAGGTTTCAGACAAGCTATGCCTTTCATGCCTAGCTTCTTTACTTTGGGAGTTATTGCTGGACGTTTAGCATGTTTTGAACTGCAGTCTGCTAGGGCCGAGAAAAGCACCGTTAGGAGGTTCCAGGCATGTTCCCTCTTTCCAGGCAAAGGAAAAGGCTGAGAGCCAAAGTGACAGGGTCTGCTTGTGTGTCCTGTTAGGAGGTTTCAGACAAGCTATGCCTTTCAGTCTTATCTTCTTTACTTTGGGAGTTATTGCTGGACATTTAGCATGTTTTGAACTGCAGTCTGCTAGAGCTAAGAAAAGCATCGTAGGAGCTTCCAGGCATGTTCCCTCTTTCCAGGCAAAGGAAAAGGCTGAGAGCCAAAGTGACAGGGTCTGCTTGTGTGTCCTGTTAGGAGGTTTCAGACAAGCTATGCCTTTCAGTCCTAGCTTCTTTACTTTGGGAGTTATTGCTGGACGTTTAGCATGTTTTGAACTGCAGTCTGCTAGGGCCGAGAAAAGCACCGTAGGAGGTTCCAGGCATGTTCCCTCTTTCCAGGCAAAGGAAAAGGCTGAGAGCCAAAGTGACAGGGTCTGCTTGTGTGTCCTGTTAGTAGGTTTCAGACAAGCTATGCCTTTCAGTCCTAGCTTCTTTACTTTGGGAGTTATTGCTGGACGTTTAGCATGTTTTGAACTGCAGTCTGCTAGGGCCGAGAAAAGCACCGTAGGAGGTTCCAGGCATGTTCCCTCTTTCCAGGCAAAGGAAAAGGCTGAGAGCCAAAGTGACAGGGTCTGCTTGTGTGTCCTGTTAGGAGGTTTCAGACAAGCTATGCCTTTCATGCCTAGCTTCTTTACTTTGGGAGTTATTGCTGGACGTTTAGCATGTTTTGAACTGCAGTCTGCTAGGGCCGAGAAAAGCACCGTAGGAGGTTCCAGGCATGTTCCCTCTTTCCAGGCAAAGGAAAAGGCTGAGAGCCAAAGTGACAGGGTCTGCTTGTGTGTCCTGTTAGGAGGTTTCAGACAAGCTATGCCTTTCATGCCTAGCTTCTTTACTTTGGGAGTTATTGCTGGACGTTTAGCATGTTTTGAACTGCAGTCTGCTAGGGCCGAGAAAAGCACCGTAGGAGGTTCCAGGCATGTTCCCTCTTTCCAGGCAAAGGAAAAGGCTGAGAGCCAAAGTGACAGGGTCTGCTTGTGTGTCCTGTTAGGAGGTTTCAGACAAGCTATGCCTTTCAGTCCTAGCTTCTTTACTTTGGGAGTTATTGCTGGACGTTTAGCATGTTTTGAACTGCAGTCTGCTAGGGCCGAGAAAAGCACCGTAGGAGGTTCCAGGCATGTTCCCTCTTTCCAGGCAAAGGAAAAGGCTGAGAGCCAAAGTGACAGGGTCTGCTTGTGTGTCCTGTTAGGAGGTTTCAGACAAGCTATGCCTTTCATGCCTAGCTTCTTTACTTTGGGAGTTATTGCTGGACGTTTAGCATGTTTTGAACTGCAGTCTGCTAGGGCCGAGAAAAGCACCGTAGGAGGTTCCAGGCATGTTCCCTCTTTCCAGGCAAAGGAAAAGGCTGAGAGCCAAAGTGACAGGGTCTGCTTGTGTGTCCTGTTAGGAGGTTTCAGACAAGCTATGCCTTTCATGCCTAGCTTCTTTACTTTGGGAGTTATTGCTGGACGTTTAGCATGTTTTGAACTGCAGTCTGCTAGGGCTGAGAAAAGCATCGTAGGAGGTTCCAGGCATGTTCCCTCTTTCCAGGCAAAGGAAAAGGCTGAGAGCCAAAGTGACAGGGTCTGCTTGTGTGTCCTGTTAGGAGGTTTCAGACAAGCTATGCCTTTCATGCCTAGCTTCTTTACTTTGGGAGTTATTGCTGGACGTTTAGCATGTTTTGAACTGCAGTCTGCTAGGGCCGAGAAAAGCACCGTAGGAGGTTCCAGGCATGTTCCCTCTTTCCAGGCAAAGGAAAAGGCTGAGAGCCAAAGTGACAGGGTCTGCTTGTGTGTCCTGTTAGGAGGTTTCAGACAAGCTATGCCTTTCATGCCTAGCTTCTTTACTTTGGGAGTTATTGCTGGACGTTTAGCATGTTTTGAACTGCAGTCTGCTAGGGCCGAGAAAAGCACCGTAGGAGGTTCCAGGCATGTTCCCTCTTTCCAGGCAAAGGAAAAGGCTGAGAGCCAAAGTGACAGGGTCTGCTTGTGTGTCCTGTTAGGAGGTTTCAGACAAGCTATGCCTTTCAGTCCTAGCTTCTTTACTTTGGGAGTTATTGCTGGACGTTTAGCATGTTTTGAACTGCAGTCTGCTAGGGCCGAGAAAAGCACCGTAGGAGGTTCCAGGCATGTTCCCTCTTTCCAGGCAAAGGAAAAGGCTGAGAGCCAAAGTGACAGGGTCTGCTTGTGTGTCCTGTTAGGAGGTTTCAGACAAGCTATGCCTTTCATGCCTAGCTTCTTTACTTTGGGAGTTATTGCTGGACGTTTAGCATGTTTTGAACTGCAGTCTGCTAGGGCCGAGAAAAGCACTGTAGGAGGTTCCAGGCATGTTCCCTCTTTCCAGGCAAAGGAAAAGGCTGAGAGCCAAAGTGACAGGGTCTGCTTGTGTGTCCTGTTAGGAGGTTTCAGACAAGCTATGCCTTTCATGCCTAGCTTCTTTACTTTGGGAGTTATTGCTGGACGTTTAGCATGTTTTGAACTGCAGTCTGCTAGGGCCGAGAAAAGCACCGTAGGAGGTTCCAGGCATGTTCCCTCTTTCCAGGCAAAGGAAAAGGCTGAGAGCCAAAGTGACAGGGTCTGCTTGTGTGTCCTGTTAGGAGGTTTCAGACAAGCTATGCCTTTCATGCCTAGCTTCTTTACTTTGGGAGTTATTGCTGGACGTTTAGCATGTTTTGAACTGCAGTCTGCTAGGGCCGAGAAAAGCACCGTAGGAGGTTCCAGGCATGTTCCCTCTTTCCAGGCAAAGGAAAAGGCTGAGAGCCAAAGTGACAGGGTCTGCTTGTGTGTCCTGTTAGGAGGTTTCAGACAAGCTATGCCTTTCATGCCTAGCTTCTTTACTTTGGGAGTTATTGCTGGACGTTTAGCATGTTTTGAACTGCAGTCTGCTAGGGCCGAGAAAAGCACCGTAGGAGGTTCCAGGCATGTTCCCTCTTTCCAGGCAAAGGAAAAGGCTGAGAGCCAAAGTGACAGGGTCTGCTTGTGTGTCCTGTTAGGAGGTTTCAGACAAGCTATGCCTTTCATGCCTAGCTTCTTTACTTTGGGAGTTATTGCTGGACGTTTAGCATGTTTTGAACTGCAGTCTGCTAGGGCCGAGAAAAGCACCGTAGGAGGTTCCAGGCATGTTCCCTCTTTCCAGGCAAAGGAAAAGGCTGAGAGCCAAAGTGACAGGGTCTGCTTGTGTGTCCTGTTAGGAGGTTTCAGACAAGCTATGCCTTTCATGCCTAGCTTCTTTACTTTGGGAGTTATTGCTGGACGTTTAGCATGTTTTGAACTGCAGTCTGCTAGGGCCGAGAAAAGCACCGTAGGAGGTTCCAGGCATGTTCCCTCTTTCCAGGCAAAGGAAAAGGCTGAGAGCCAAAGTGACAGGGTCTGCTTGTGTGTCCTGTTAGGAGGTTTCAGACAAGCTATGCCTTTCATGCCTAGCTTCTTTACTTTGGGAGTTATTGCTGGACGTTTAGCATGTTTTGAACTGCAGTCTGCTAGGGCCGAGAAAAGCACCGTAGGAGGTTCCAGGCATGTTCCCTCTTTCCAGGCAAAGGAAAAGGCTGAGAGCCAAAGTGACAGGGTCTGCTTGTGTGTCCTGTTAGGAGGTTTCAGACAAGCTATGCCTTTCAGTCCTAGCTTCTTTACTTTGGGAGTTATTGCTGGACGTTTAGCATGTTTTGAACTGCAGTCTGCTAGGGCCGAGAAAAGCACCGTAGGAGGTTCCAGGCATGTTCCCTCTTTCCAGGCAAAGGAAAAGGCTGAGAGCCAAAGTGACAGGGTCTGCTTGTGTGTCCTGTTAGGAGGTTTCAGACAAGCTATGCCTTTCAGTCCTAGCTTCTTAACTTTGGGAGTTATTGCTGGACGTTTAGCATGTTTTGAACTGCAGTCTGCTAGGGCCGAGAAAAGCACCGTAGGAGGTTCCAGGCATGTTCCCTCTTTCCAGGCAAAGGAAAAGGCTGAGAGCCAAAGTGACAGGGTCTGCTTGTGTGTCCTGTTAGGAGGTTTCAGACAAGCTATGCCTTTCAGTCTTATCTTCTTTACTTTGGGAGTTATTGCTGGACGTTTAGCATGTTTTGAACTGCAGTCTGCTAGAGCTAAGAAAAGCATCGTAGGAGGTTCCAGGCATGTTCCCTCTTTCCAGGCAAAGGAAAAGGCTGAGAGCCAAAGTGACAGGGTCTGCTTGTGTGTCCTGTTAGGAGGTTTCAGACAAGCTATGCCTTTCAGTCCTAGCTTCTTTACTTTGGGAGTTATTGCTGGACGTTTAGCATGTTTTGAACTGCAGTCTGCTAGGGCCGAGAAAAGCACCGTAGGAGGTTCCAGGCATGTTCCCTCTTTCCAGGCAAAGGAAAAGGCTGAGAGCCAAAGTGACAGGGTCTGCTTGTGTGTCCTGTTAGGAGGTTTCAGACAAGCTATGCCTTTCATGCCTAGCTTCTTTACTTTGGGAGTTATTGCTGGACGTTTAGCATGTTTTGAACTGCAGTCTGCTAGGGCCGAGAAAAGCACCGTAGGAGGTTCCAGGCATGTTCCCTCTTTCCAGGCAAAGGAAAAGGCAGAGAGCCAAAGTGACAGGGTCTGCTTGTGTGTCCTGTTAGGAGGTTTCAGACAAGCTATGCCTTTCATGCCTAGCTTCTTAACTTTGGGAGTTATTGCTGGACGTTTAGCATGTTTTGAACTGCAGTCTGCTAGGGCCGAGAAAAGCACCGTAGGAGGTTCCAGGCATGTTCCCTCTTTCCAGGCAAAGGAAAAGGCTGAGAGCCAAAGTGACAGGGTCTGCTTGTGTGTCCTGTTAGGAGGTTTCAGACAAGCTATGCCTTTCATGCCTAGCTTCTTTACTTTGGGAGTTATTGCTGGACGTTTAGCATGTTTTGAACTGCAGTCTGCTAGGGCCGAGAAAAGCACCGTAGGAGGTTCCAGGCATGTTCCCTCTTTCCAGGCAAAGGAAAAGGCTGAGAGCCAAAGTGACAGGGTCTGCTTGTGTGTCCTGTTAGGAGGTTTCAGACAAGCTATGCCTTTCATGCCTAGCTTCTTTACTTTGGGAGTTATTGCTGGACGTTTAGCATGTTTTGAACTGCAGTCTGCTAGGGCCGAGAAAAGCACCGTAGGAGGTTCCAGGCATGTTCCCTCTTTCCAGGCAAAGGAAAAGGCTGAGAGCCAAAGTGACAGGGTCTGCTTGTGTGTCCTGTTAGGAGGTTTCAGACAAGCTATGCCTTTCAGTCCTAGCTTCTTTACTTTGGGAGTTATTGCTGGACGTTTAGCATGTTTTGAACTGCAGTCTGCTAGGGCCGAGAAAAGCACCGTAGGAGGTTCCAGGCATGTTCCCTCTTTCCAGGCAAAGGAAAAGGCTGAGAGCCAAAGTGACAGGGTCTGCTTGTGTGTCCTGTTAGGAGGTTTCAGACAAGCTATGCCTTTCAGTCCTAGCTTCTTAACTTTGGGAGTTATTGCTGGACGTTTAGCATGTTTTGAACTGCAGTCTGCTAGGGCCGAGAAAAGCACCGTAGGAGGTTCCAGGCATGTTCCCTCTTTCCAGGCAAAGGAAAAGGCTGAGAGCCAAAGTGACAGGGTCTGCTTGTGTGTCCTGTTAGGAGGTTTCAGACAAGCTATGCCTTTCAGTCTTATCTTCTTTACTTTGGGAGTTATTGCTGGACGTTTAGCATGTTTTGAACTGCAGTCTGCTAGAGCTAAGAAAAGCATCGTAGGAGGTTCCAGGCATGTTCCCTCTTTCCAGGCAAAGGAAAAGGCTGAGAGCCAAAGTGACAGGGTCTGCTTGTGTGTCCTGTTAGGAGGTTTCAGACAAGCTATGCCTTTCAGTCCTAGCTTCTTTACTTTGGGAGTTATTGCTGGACGTTTAGCATGTTTTGAACTGCAGTCTGCTAGGGCCGAGAAAAGCACCGTAGGAGGTTCCAGGCATGTTCCCTCTTTCCAGGCAAAGGAAAAGGCTGAGAGCCAAAGTGACAGGGTCTGCTTGTGTGTCCTGTTAGGAGGTTTCAGACAAGCTATGCCTTTCATGCCTAGCTTCTTTACTTTGGGAGTTATTGCTGGACGTTTAGCATGTTTTGAACTGCAGTCTGCTAGGGCCGAGAAAAGCACCGTAGGAGGTTCCAGGCATGTTCCCTCTTTCCAGGCAAAGGAAAAGGCAGAGAGCCAAAGTGACAGGGTCTGCTTGTGTGTCCTGTTAGGAGGTTTCAGACAAGCTATGCCTTTCAGTCCTAGCTTCTTAACTTTGGGAGTTATTGCTGGACGTTTAGCATGTTTTGAACTGCAGTCTGCTAGGGCCGAGAAAAGCACCGTAGGAGGTTCCAGGCATGTTCCCTCTTTCCAGGCAAAGGAAAAGGCTGAGAGCCAAAGTGACAGGGTCTGCTTGTGTGTCCTGTTAGGAGGTTTCAGACAAGCTATGCCTTTCAGTCCTAGCTTCTTTACTTTGGGAGTTATTGCTGGACGTTTAGCATGTTTTGAACTGCAGTCTGCTAGGGCCGAGAAAAGCACTGTAGGAGGTTCCAGGCATGTTCCCTCTTTCCAGGCAAAGGAAAAGGCTGAGAGCCAAAGTGACAGGGTCTGCTTGTGTGTCCTGTTAGGAGGTTTCAGACAAGCTATGCCTTTCATGCCTAGCTTCTTTACTTTGGGAGTTATTGCTGGACGTTTAGCATGTTTTGAACTGCAGTCTGCTAGGGCCGAGAAAAGCACCGTAGGAGGTTCCAGGCATGTTCCCTCTTTCCAGGCAAAGGAAAAGGCAGAGAGCCAAAGTGACAGGGTCTGCTTGTGTGTCCTGTTAGGAGGTTTCAGACAAGCTATGCCTTTCAGTCCTAGCTTCTTAACTTTGGGAGTTATTGCTGGACGTTTAGCATGTTTTGAACTGCAGTCTGCTAGGGCCGAGAAAAGCACCGTAGGAGGTTCCAGGCATGTTCCCTCTTTCCAGGCAAAGGAAAAGGCTGAGAGCCAAAGTGACAGGGTCTGCTTGTGTGTCCTGTTAGGAGGTTTCAGACAAGCTATGCCTTTCATGCCTAGCTTCTTTACTTTGGGAGTTATTGCTGGACGTTTAGCATGTTTTGAACTGCAGTCTGCTAGGGCCGAGAAAAGCACCGTAGGAGGTTCCAGGCATGTTCCCTCTTTCCAGGCAAAGGAAAAGGCTGAGAGCCAAAGTGACAGGGTCTGCTTGTGTGTCCTGTTAGGAGGTTTCAGACAAGCTATGCCTTTCATGCCTAGCTTCTTTACTTTGGGAGTTATTGCTGGACATTTAGCATGTTTTGAACTGCAGTCTGCTAGGGCCGAGAAAAGCACCGTAGGAGGTTCCAGGCATGTTCCCTCTTTCCAGGCAAAGGAAAAGGCTGAGAGCCAAAGTGACAGGGTCTGCTTGTGTGTCCTGTTAGGAGGTTTCAGACAAGCTATGCCTTTCAGTCCTAGCTTCTTTACTTTGGGAGTTATTGCTGGACGTTTAGCATGTTTTGAACTGCAGTCTGCTAGGGCCGAGAAAAGCACCGTAGGAGGTTCCAGGCATGTTCCCTCTTTCCAGGCAAAGGAAAAGGCTGAGAGCCAAAGTGACAGGGTCTGCTCGTGTGTCCTGTTAGGAGGTTTCAGACAAGCTATGCCTTTCATGCCTAGCTTCTTTACTTTGGGAGTTATTGCTGGACGTTTATCATGTTTTGAACTGCAGTCTGCTAGGGCCGAGAAAAGCACCGTAGGAGGTTCCAGGCATGTTCCCTCTTTCCAGGCAAAGGAAAAGGCTGAGAGCCAAAGTGACAGGGTCTGCTTGTGTGTCCTGTTAGGAGGTTTCAGACAAGCTATGCCTTTCAGTCCTAGCTTCTTAACTTTGGTAGTTATTGCTGGACGTTTAGCATGTTTTGAACTGCAGTCTGCTAGGGCCGAGAAAAGCACCGTAGGAGGTTCCAGGCATGTTCCCTCTTTCCAGGCAAAGGAAAAGGCTGAGAGCCAAAGTGACAGGGTCTGCTTGTGTGTCCTGTTAGGAGGTTTCAGACAAGCTATGCCTTTCTGTCTTATCTTCTTTACTTTGGGAGTTATTGCTGGACGTTTAGCATGTTTTGAACTGCAGTCTGCTAGAGCTAAGAAAAGCATCGTAGGAGGTTCCAGGCATGTTCCCTCTTTCCAGGCAAAGGAAAAGGCTGAGAGCCAAAGTGACAGGGTCTGCTTGTGTGTCCTGTTAGGAGGTTTCAGACAAGCTATGCCTTTCATGCCTAGCTTCTTTACTTTGGGAGTTATTGCTGGACGTTTAGCATGTTTTGAACTGCAGTCTGCTAGGGCCGAGAAAAGCACCGTAGGAGGTTCCAGGCATGTTCCCTCTTTCCAGGCAAAGGAAAAGGCTGAGAGCCAAAGTGACAGGGTCTGCTTGTGTGTCCTGTTAGGAGGTTTCAGACAAGCTATGCCTTTCAGGCCTAGCTTCTTTACTTTGGGAGTTATTGCTGGACGTTTAGCATGTTTTGAACTGCAGTCTGCTAGGGCCGAGAAAAGCACCGTAGGAGGTTCCAGGCATGTTCCCTCTTTCCAGGCAAAGGAAAAGGCTGAGAGCCAAAGTGACAGGGTCTGCTTGTGTGTCCTGTTAGGAGGTTTCAGACAAGCTATGCCTTTCATGCCTAGCTTCTTTACTTTGGGAGTTATTGCTGGACGTTTAGCATGTTTTGAACTGCAGTCTGCTAGGGCCGAGAAAAGCACCGTAGGAGGTTCCAGGCATGTTCCCTCTTTCCAGGCAAAGGAAAAGGCTGAGAGCCAAAGTGACAGGGTCTGCTTGTGTGTCCTGTTAGGAGGTTTCAGACAAGCTATGCCTTTCAGTCCTAGCTTCTTTACTTTGGGAGTTATTGCTGGACGTTTAGCATGTTTTGAACTGCAGTCTGCTAGGGCCGAGAAAAGCACCGTAGGAGGTTCCAGGCATGTTCCCTCTTTCCAGGCAAAGGAAAAGGCTGAGAGCCAAAGTGACAGGGTCTGCTTGTGTGTCCTGTTAGGAGGTTTCAGACAAGCTATGCCTTTCAGTCCTAGCTTCTTAACTTTGGGAGTTATTGCTGGACGTTTAGCATGTTTTGAACTGCAGTCTGCTAGGGCCGAGAAAAGCACCGTAGGAGGTTCCAGGCATGTTCCCTCTTTCCAGGCAAAGGAAAAGGCTGAGAGCCAAAGTGACAGGGTCTGCTTGTGTGTCCTGTTAGGAGGTTTCAGACAAGCTATGCCTTTCAGTCTTATCTTCTTTAATTTGGGAGTTATTGCTGGACGTTTAGCATGTTTTGAACTGCAGTCTGCTAGAGCTAAGAAAAGCATCGTAGGAGGTTCCAGGCATGTTCCCTCTTTCCAGGCAAAGGAAAAGGCTGAGAGCCAAAGTGACAGGGTCTGCTTGTGTGTCCTGTTAGGAGGTTTCAGACAAGCTATGCCTTTCAGTCCTAGCTTCTTTACTTTGGGAGTTATTGCTGGACGTTTAGCATGTTTTGAACTGCAGTCTGCTAGGGCCGAGAAAAGCACCGTAGGAGGTTCCAGGCATGTTCCCTCTTTCCAGGCAAAGGAAAAGGCTGAGAGCCAAAGTGACAGGGTCTGCTTGTGTGTCCTGTTAGGAGGTTTCAGACAAGCTATGCCTTTCATGCCTAGCTTCTTTACTTTGGGAGTTATTGCTGGACGTTTAGCATGTTTTGAACTGCAGTCTGCTAGGGCCGAGAAAAGCACCGTAGGAGGTTCCAGGCATGTTCCCTCTTTCCAGGCAAAGGAAAAGGCTGAGAGCCAAAGTGACAGGGTCTGCTTGTGTGTCCTGTTAGGAGGTTTCAGACAAGCTATGCCTTTCAGTCCTAGCTTCTTAACTTTGGGAGTTATTGCTGGACGTTTAGCATGTTTTGAACTGCAGTCTGCTAGGGCCGAGAAAAGCACTGTAGGAGGTTCCAGGCATGTTCCCTCTTTCCAGGCAAAGGAAAAGGCTGAGAGCCAAAGTGACAGGGTCTGCTTGTGTGTCCTGTTAGGAGGTTTCAGACAAGCTATGCCTTTCATGCCTAGCTTCTTTACTTTGGGAGTTATTGCTGGACGTTTAGCATGTTTTGAACTGCAGTCTGCTAGGGCCGAGAAAAGCACCGTAGGAGGTTCCAGGCATGTTCCCTCTTTCCAGGCAAAGGAAAAGGCTGAGAGCCAAAGTGACAGGGTCTGCTTGTGTGTCCTGTTAGGAGGTTTCAGACAAGCTATGCCTTTCATGCCTAGCTTCTTTACTTTGGGAGTTATTGCTGGACGTTTAGCATGTTTTGAACTGCAGTCTGCTAGGGCCGAGAAAAGCACCGTAGGAGGTTCCAGGCATGTTCCCTCTTTCCAGGCAAAGGAAAAGGCTGAGAGCCAAAGTGACAGGGTCTGCTTGTGTGTCCTGTTAGGAGGTTTCAGACAAGCTATGCCTTTCAGTCCTAGCTTCTTTACTTTGGGAGTTATTGCTGGACGTTTAGCATGTTTTGAACTGCAGTCTGCTAGGGCCGAGAAAAGCACCGTAGGAGGTTCCAGGCATGTTCCCTCTTTCCAGGCAAAGGAAAAGGCTGAGAGCCAAAGTGACAGGGTCTGCTTGTGTGTCCTGTTAGGAGGTTTCAGACAAGCTATGCCTTTCAGTCCTAGCTTCTTAACTTTGGGAGTTATTGCTGGACGTTTAGCATGTTTTGAACTGCAGTCTGCTAGGGCCGAGAAAAGCACCGTAGGAGGTTCCAGGCATGTTCCCTCTTTCCAGGCAAAGGAAAAGGCTGAGAGCCAAAGTGACAGGGTCTGCTTGTGTGTCCTGTTAGGAGGTTTCAGACAAGCTATGCCTTTCAGTCTTATCTTCTTTACTTTGGGAGTTATTGCTGGACGTTTAGCATGTTTTGAACTGCAGTCTGCTAGAGCTAAGAAAAGCATCGTAGTAGGTTCCAGGCATGTTCCCTCTTTCCAGGCAAAGGAAAAGGCTGAGAGCCAAAGTGACAGGGTCTGCTTGTGTGTCCTGTTAGGAGGTTTCAGACAAGCTATGCCTTTCAGTCCTAGCTTCTTTACTTTGGGAGTTATTGCTGGACGTTTAGCATGTTTTGAACTGCAGTCTGCTAGGGCCGAGAAAAGCACCGTAGGAGGTTCCAGGCATGTTCCCTCTTTCCAGGCAAAGGAAAAGGCTGAGAGCCAAAGTGACAGGGTCTGCTTGTGTGTCCTGTTAGGAGGTTTCAGACAAGCTATGCCTTTCAGTCCTAGCTTCTTTACTTTGGGAGTTATTGCTGGACGTTTAGCATGTTTTGAACTGCAGTCTGCTAGGGCCGAGAAAAGCACCGTAGGAGGTTCCAGGCATGTTCCCTCTTTCCAGGCAAAGGAAAAGGCTGAGAGCCAAAGTGACAGGGTCTGCTTGTGTGTCCTGTTAGGAGGTTTCAGACAAGCTATGCCTTTCAGTCCTAGCTTCTTTACTTTGGGAGTTATTGCTGGACGTTTAGCATGTTTTGAACTGCAGTCTGCTAGGGCCGAGAAAAGCACCGTAGGAGGTTCCAGGCATGTTCCCTCTTTCCAGGCAAAGGAAAAGGCTGAGAGCCAAAGTGACAGGGTCTGCTTGTGTGTCCTGTTAGGAGGTTTCAGACAAGCTATGCCTTTCAGTCCTAGCTTCTTTACTTTGGGAGTTATTGCTGGACGTTTAGCATGTTTTGAACTGCAGTCTGCTAGGGCCGAGAAAAGCACCGTAGGAGGTTCCAGGCATGTTCCCTCTTTCCAGGCAAAGGAAAAGGCTGAGAGCCAAAGTGACAGGGTCTGCTTGTGTGTCCTGTTAGGAGGTTTCAGACAAGCTATGCCTTTCATGCCTAGCTTCTTTACTTTGGGAGTTATTGCTGGACGTTTAGCATGTTTTGAACTGCAGTCTGCTAGGGCCCAGAAAAGCACCGTAGGAGGTTCCAGGCATGTTCCCTCTTTCCAGGCAAAGGAAAAGGCTGAGAGCCAAAGTGACAGGGTCTGCTTGTGTGTCCTGTTAGGAGGTTTCAGACAAGCTATGCCTTTCAGGCCTAGCTTCTTTACTTTGGGAGTTATTGCTGGACGTTTAGCATGTTTTGAACTGCAGTCTGCTAGGGCCGAGAAAAGCACCGTAGGAGGTTCCAGGCATGTTCCCTCTTTCCAGGCAAAGGAAAAGGCTGAGAGCCAAAGTGACAGGGTCTGCTTGTGTGTCCTGTTAGGAGGTTTCAGACAAGCTATGCCTTTCATGCCTAGCTTCTTTACTTTGGGAGTTATTGCTGGACGTTTAGCATGTTTTGAACTGCAGTCTGCTAGGGCCGAGAAAAGCACCGTAGGAGGTTCCAGGCATGTTCCCTCTTTCCAGGCAAAGGAAAAGGCAGAGAGCCAAAGTGACAGGGTCTGCTTGTGTGTCCTGTTAGGAGGTTTCAGACAAGCTATGCCTTTCAGTCCTAGCTTCTTAACTTTGGGAGTTATTGCTGGACGTTTAGCATGTTTTGAACTGCAGTCTGCTAGGGCCGAGAAAAGCACCGTAGGAGGTTCCAGGCATGTTCCCTCTTTCCAGGCAAAGGAAAAGGCTGAGAGCCAAAGTGACAGGGTCTGCTTGTGTGTCCTGTTAGGAGGTTTCAGACAAGCTATGCCTTTCATGCCTAGCTTCTTTACTTTGGGAGTTATTGCTGGACGTTTAGCATGTTTTGAACTGCAGTCTGCTAGGGCCGAGAAAAGCACTGTAGGAGGTTCCAGGCATGTTCCCTCTTTCCAGGCAAAGGAAAAGGCTGAGAGCCAAAGTGACAGGGTCTGCTTGTGTGTCCTGTTAGGAGGTTTCAGACAAGCTATGCCTTTCATGCCTAGCTTCTTTACTTTGGGAGTTATTGCTGGACGTTTAGCATGTTTTGAACTGCAGTCTGCTAGGGCCGAGAAAAGCACCGTAGGAGGTTCCAGGCATGTTCCCTCTTTCCAGGCAAAGGAAAAGGCTGAGAGCCAAAGTGACAGGGTCTGCTTGTGTGTCCTGTTAGGAGGTTTCAGACAAGCTATGCCTTTCATGCCTAGCTTCTTTACTTTGGGAGTTATTGCTGGACGTTTAGCATGTTTTGAACTGCAGTCTGCTAGGGCCGAGAAAAGCACCGTAGGAGGTTCCAGGCATGTTCCCTCTTTCCAGGCAAAGGAAAAGGCTGAGAGCCAAAGTGACAGGGTCTGCTTGTGTGTCCTGTTAGGAGGTTTCAGACAAGCTATGCCTTTCAGTCCTAGCTTCTTTACTTTGGGAGTTATTGCTGGACGTTTAGCATGTTTTGAACTGCAGTCTGCTAGGGCCGAGAAAAGCACCGTAGGAGGTTCCAGGCATGTTCCCTCTTTCCAGGCAAAGGAAAAGGCTGAGAGCCAAAGTGACAGGGTCTGCTTGTGTGTCCTGTTAGGAGGTTTCAGACAAGCTATGCCTTTCATGCCTAGCTTCTTTACTTTGGGAGTTATTGCTGGACGTTTAGCATGTTTTGAACTGCAGTCTGCTAGGGCCGAGAAAAGCACCGTAGGAGGTTCCAGGCATGTTCCCTCTTTCCAGGCAAAGGAAAAGGCTGAGAGCCAAAGTGACAGGGTCTGCTTGTGTGTCCTGTTAGGAGGTTTCAGACAAGCTATGCCTTTCAGTCCTAGCTTCTTAACTTTGGTAGTTATTGCTGGACGTTTAGCATGTTTTGAACTGCAGTCTGCTAGGGCCGAGAAAAGCACCGTAGGAGGTTCCAGGCATGTTCCCTCTTTCCAGGCAAAGGAAAAGGCTGAGAGCCAAAGTGACAGGGTCTGCTTGTGTGTCCTGTTAGGAGGTTTCAGACAAGCTATGCCTTTCAGTCTTATCTTCTTTACTTTGGGAGTTATTGCTGGACGTTTAGCATGTTTTGAACTGCAGTCTGCTAGGGCCGAGAAAAGCATCGTAGGAGGTTCCAGGCATGTTCCCTCTTTCCAGGCAAAGGAAAAGGCTGAGAGCCAAAGTGACAGGGTCTGCTTGTGTGTCCTGTTAGGAGGTTTCAGACAAGCTATGCCTTTCATGCCTAGCTTCTTTACTTTGGGAGTTATTGCTGGACGTTTAGCATGTTTTGAACTGCAGTCTGCTAGGGCCGAGAAAAGCACCGTAGGAGGTTCCAGGCATGTTCCCTCTTTCCAGGCAAAGGAAAAGGCTGAGAGCCAAAGTGACAGGGTCTGCTTGTGTGTCCTGTTAGGAGGTTTCAGACAAGCTATGCCTTTCATGCCTGGCTTCTTTACTTTGGGAGTTATTGCTGGACGTTTAGCATGTTTTGAACTGCAGTCTGCTAGGGCCGAGAAAAGCACCGTAGGAGGTTCCAGGCATGTTCCCTCTTTCCAGGCAAAGGAAAAGGCTGAGAGCCAAAGTGACAGGGTCTGCTTGTGTGTCCTGTTAGGAGGTTTCAGACAAGCTATGCCTTTCAGTCCTAGCTTCTTTACTTTGGGAGTTATTGCTGGACGTTTAGCATGTTTTGAACTGCAGTCTGCTAGGGCCGAGAAAAGCACCGTAGGAGGTTCCAGGCATGTTCCCTCTTTCCAGGCAAAAAAAAAAGGCTGAGAGCCAAAGTGACAGGGTCTGCTTGTGTGTCCTGTTAGGAGGTTTCAGACAAGCTATGCCTTTCAGTCCTAGCTTCTTAACTTTGGGAGTTATTGCTGGACGTTTAGCATGTTTTGAACTGCAGTCTGCTAGGGCCGAGAAAAGCACCGTAGGAGGTTCCAGGCATGTTCCCTCTTTCCAGGCAAAGGAAAAGGCTGAGAGCCAAAGTGACAGGGTCTGCTTGTGTGTCCTGTTAGGAGGTTTCAGACAAGCTATGCCTTTCAGTCTTATCTTCTTTACTTTGGGAGTTATTGCTGGACGTTTAGCATGTTTTGAACTGCAGTCTGCTAGAGCTAAGAAAAGCATCGTAGGAGGTTCCAGGCATGTTCCCTCTTTCCAGGCAAAGGAAAAGGCTGAGAGCCAAAGTGACAGGGTCTGCTTGTGTGTCCTGTTAGGAGGTTTCAGACAAGCTATGCCTTTCAGTCCTAGCTTCTTTACTTTGGGAGTTATTGCTGGACGTTTAGCATGTTTTGAACTGCAGTCTGCTAGGGCCGAGAAAAGCACCGTAGGAGGTTCCAGGCATGTTCCCTCTTTCCAGGCAAAGGAAAAGGCTGAGAGCCAAAGTGACAGGGTCTGCTTGTGTGTCCTGTTAGGAGGTTTCAGACAAGCTATGCCTTTCATGCCTAGCTTCTTTACTTTGGGAGTTATTGCTGGACGTTTAGCATGTTTTGAACTGCAGTCTGCTAGGGCCGAGAAAAGCACCGTAGGAGGTTCCAGGCATGTTCCCTCTTTCCAGGCAAAGGAAAAGGCTGAGAGCCAAAGTGACAGGGTCTGCTTGTGTGTCCTGTTAGGAGGTTTCAGACAAGCTATGCCTTTCAGTCCTAGCTTCTTTACTTTGGGAGTTATTGCTGGACGTTTAGCATGTTTTGAACTGCAGTCTGCTAGGGCCGAGAAAAGCACCGTAGGAGGTTCCAGGCATGTTCCCTCTTTCCAGGCAAAGGAAAAGGCTGAGAGCCAAAGTGACAGGGTCTGCTTGTGTGTCCTGTTAGGAGGTTTCAGACAAGCTATGCCTTTCATGCCTAGCTTCTTTACTTTGGGAGTTATTGCTGGACGTTTAGCATGTTTTGAACTGCAGTCTGCTAGGGCCGAGAAAAGCACTGTAGGAGGTTCCAGGCATGTTCCCTCTTTCCAGGCAAAGGAAAAGGCTGAGAGCCAAAGTGACAGGGTCTGCTTGTGTGTCCTGTTAGGAGGTTTCAGACAAGCTATGCCTTTCATGCCTAGCTTCTTTACTTTGGGAGTTATTGCTGGACGTTTAGCATGTTTTGAACTGCAGTCTGCTAGGGCCGAGAAAAGCACCGTAGGAGTTTCCAGGCATGTTCCCTCTTTCCAGGCAAAGGAAAAGGCTGAGAGCCAAAGTGACAGGGTCTGCTTGTGTGTCCTGTTAGGAGGTTTCAGACAAGCTATGCCTTTCATGCCTAGCTTCTTTACTTTGGGAGTTATTGCTGGACGTTTAGCATGTTTTGAACTGCAGTCTGCTAGGGCCGAGAAAAGCACCGTAGGAGGTTCCAGGCATGTTCCCTCTTTCCAGGCAAAGGAAAAGGCTGAGAGCCAAAGTGACAGGGTCTGCTTGTGTGTCCTGTTAGGAGGTTTCAGACAAGCTATGCCTTTCATGCCTAGCTTCTTTACTTTGGGAGTTATTGCTGGACGTTTAGCATGTTTTGAACTGCAGTCTGCTAGGGCCGAGAAAAGCACCGTAGGAGGTTCCAGGCATGTTCCCTCTTTCCAGGCAAAGGAAAAGGCTGAGAGCCAAAGTGACAGGGTCTGCTTGTGTGTCCTGTTAGGAGGTTTCAGACAAGCTATGCCTTTCAGTCCTAGCTTCTTTACTTTGGGAGTTATTGCTGGACGTTTAGCATGTTTTGAACTGCAGTCTGCTAGGGCCGAGAAAAGCACCGTAGGAGGTTCCAGGCATGTTCCCTCTTTCCAGGCAAAGGAAAAGGCTGAGAGCCAAAGTGACAGGGTCTGCTTGTGTGTCCTGTTAGGAGGTTTCAGACAAGCTATGCCTTTCATGCCTAGCTTCTTTACTTTGGGAGTTATTGCTGGACGTTTAGCATGTTTTGAACTGCAGTCTGCTAGGGCCGAGAAAAGCACCGTAGGAGGTTCCAGGCATGTTCCCTCTTTCCAGGCAAAGGAAAAGGCTGAGAGCCAAAGTGACAGGGTCTGCTTGTGTGTCCTGTTAGGAGGTTTCAGACAAGCTATGCCTTTCATGCCTAGCTTCTTTACTTTGGGAGTTATTGCTGGACGTTTAGCATGTTTTGAACTGCAGTCTGCTAGGGCCGAGAAAAGCACCGTAGGAGGTTCCAGGCATGTTCCCTCTTTCCAGGCAAAGGAAAAGGCTGAGAGCCAAAGTGACAGGGTCTGCTTGTGTGTCCTGTTAGGAGGTTTCAGACAAGCTATGCCTTTCATGCCTAGCTTCTTTACTTTGGGAGTTATTGCTGGACGTTTAGCATGTTTTGAACTGCAGTCTGCTAGGGCCGAGAAAAGCACCGTAGGAGGTTCCAGGCATGTTCCCTCTTTCCAGGCAAAGGAAAAGGCTGAGAGCCAAAGTGACAGGGTCTGCTTGTGTGTCCTGTTAGGAGGTTTCAGACAAGCTATGCCTTTCATGCCTAGCTTCTTTACTTTGGGAGTTATTGCTGGACGTTTAGCATGTTTTGAACTGCAGTCTGCTAGGGCCGAGAAAAGCACCGTAGGAGGTTCCAGGCATGTTCCCTCTTTCCAGGCAAAGGAAAAGGCTGAGAGCCAAAGTGACAGGGTCTGCTTGTGTGTCCTGTTAGGAGGTTTCAGACAAGCTATGCCTTTCATGCCTAGCTTCTTTACTTTGGGAGTTATTGCTGGACGTTTAGCATGTTTTGAACTGCAGTCTGCTAGGGCCGAGAAAAGCACCGTAGGAGGTTCCAGGCATGTTCCCTCTTTCCAGGCAAAGGAAAAGGCTGAGAGCCAAAGTGACAGGGTCTGCTTGTGTGTCCTGTTAGGAGGTTTCAGACAAGCTATGCCTTTCATGCCTAGCTTCTTTACTTTGGGAGTTATTGCTGGACGTTTAGCATGTTTTGAACTGCAGTCTGCTAGGGCCGAGAAAAGCACCGTAGGAGGTTCCAGGCATGTTCCCTCTTTCCAGGCAAAGGAAAAGGCTGAGAGCCAAAGTGACAGGGTCTGCTTGTGTGTCCTGTTAGGAGGTTTCAGACAAGCTATGCCTTTCAGTCCTAGCTTCTTTACTTTGGGAGTTATTGCTGGACGTTTAGCATGTTTTGAACTGCAGTCTGCTAGGGCCGAGAAAAGCACCGTAGGAGCTTCCAGGCATGTTCCCTCTTTCCAGGCAAAGGAAAAGGCTGAGAGCCAAAGTGACAGGGTCTGCTTGTGTGTCCTGTTAGGAGGTTTCAGACAAGCTATGCCTTTCAGTCCTAGCTTCTTTACTTTGAGAGTTATTGCTGGACGTTTAGCATGTTTTGAACTGCAGTCTGCTAGGGCCGAGAAAAGCACCGTAGGAGGTTCCAGGCATGTTCCCTCTTTCCAGGCAAAGGAAAAGGCTGAGAGCCAAAGTGACAGGGTCTGCTTGTGTGTCCTGTTAGGAGGTTTCAGACAAGCTATGCCTTTCAGGCCTAGCTTCTTTACTTTGGGAGTTATTGCTGGACGTTTAGCATGTTTTGAACTGCAGTCTGCTAGGGCCGAGAAAAGCACCGTAGGAGGTTCCAGGCATGTTCCCTCTTTCCAGGCAAAGGAAAAGGCTGAGAGCCAAAGTGACAGGGTCTGCTTGTGTGTCCTGTTAGGAGGTTTCAGACAAGCTATGCCTTTCAGGCCTAGCTTCTTTACTTTGGGAGTTATTGCTGGACGTTTAGCATGTTTTGAACTGCAGTCTGCTAGGGCTGAGAAAAGCACCGTAGGAGGTTCCAGGCATGTTCCCTCTTTCCAGGCAAAGGAAAAGGCTGAGAGCCAAAGTGACAGGGTCTGCTTGTGTGTCCTGTTAGGAGGTTTCAGACAAGCTATGCCTTTCATGCCTAGCTTCTTTACTTTGGGAGTTATTGCTGGACGTTTAGCATGTTTTGAACTGCAGTCTGCTAGGGCCGAGAAAAGCACCGTAGGAGGTTCCAGGCATGTTCCCTCTTTCCAGGCAAAGGAAAAGGCTGAGAGCCAAAGTGACAGGGTCTGCTTGTGTGTCCTGTTAGGAGGTTTCAGACAAGCTATGCCTTTCAGTCCTAGCTTCTTTACTTTGGGAGTTATTGCTGGACGTTTAGCATGTTTTGAACTGCAGTCTGCTAGGGCCGAGAAAAGCACCGTAGGAGGTTCCAGGCATGTTCCCTCTTTCCAGGCAAAGGAAAAGGCTGAGAGCCAAAGTGACAGGGTCTGCTTGTGTGTCCTGTTAGGAGGTTTCAGACAAGCTATGCCTTTCATGCCTAGCTTCTTTACTTTGGGAGTTATTGCTGGACGTTTAGCATGTTTTGAACTGCAGTCTGCTAGGGCCGAGAAAAGCACCGTAGGAGGTTCCAGGCATGTTCCCTCTTTCCAGGCAAAGGAAAAGGCTGAGAGCCAAAGTGACAGGGTCTGCTTGTGTGTCCTGTTAGGAGGTTTCAGACAAGCTATGCCTTTCATGCCTAGCTTCTTTACTTTGGGAGTTATTGCTGGACGTTTAGCATGTTTTGAACTGCAGTCTGCTAGGGCCGAGAAAAGCACCGTAGGAGGTTCCAGGCATGTTCCCTCTTTCCAGGCAAAGGAAAAGGCTGAGAGCCAAAGTGACAGGGTCTGCTTGTGTGTCCTGTTAGGAGGTTTCAGACAAGCTATGCCTTTCATGCCTAGCTTCTTTACTTTGGGAGTTATTGCTGGACGTTTAGCATGTTTTGAACTGCAGTCTGCTAGGGCCGAGAAAAGCACCGTAGGAGGTTCCAGGCATGTTCCCTCTTTCCAGGCAAAGGAAAAGGCTGAGAGCCAAAGTGACAGGGTCTGCTTGTGTGTCCTGTTAGGAGGTTTCAGACAAGCTATGCCTTTCATGCCTAGCTTCTTTACTTTGGGAGTTATTGCTGGACGTTTAGCATGTTTTGAACTGCAGTCTGCTAGGGCCGAGAAAAGCACCGTAGGAGGTTCCAGGCATGTTCCCTCTTTCCAGGCAAAGGAAAAGGCTGAGAGCCAAAGTGACAGGGTCTGCTTGTGTGTCCTGTTAGGAGGTTTCAGACAAGCTATGCCTTTCAGGCCTAGCTTCTTTACTTTGGGAGTTATTGCTGGACGTTTAGCATGTTTTGAACTGCAGTCTGCTAGGGCCGAGAAAAGCACCGTAGGAGGTTCCAGGCATGTTCCCTCTTTCCAGGCAAAGGAAAAGGCTGAGAGCCAAAGTGACAGGGTCTGCTTGTGTGTCCTGTTAGGAGGTTTCAGACAAGCTATGCCTTTCATGCCTAGCTTCTTTACTTTGGGAGTTATTGCTGGACGTTTAGCATGTTTTGAACTGCAGTCTGCTAGGGCCGAGAAAAGCACCGTAGGAGGTTCCAGGCATGTTCCCTCTTTCCAGGCAAAGGAAAAGGCTGAGAGCCAAAGTGACAGGGTCTGCTTGTGTGTCCTGTTAGGAGGTTTCAGACAAGCTATGCCTTTCATGCCTAGCTTCTTTACTTTGGGAGTTATTGCTGGACATTTAGCATGTTTTGAACTGCAGTCTGCTAGGGCCGAGAAAAGCACCGTAGGAGGTTCCAGGCATGTTCCCTCTTTCCAGGCAAAGGAAAAGGCTGAGAGCCAAAGTGACAGGGTCTGCTTGTGTGTCCTGTTAGGAGGTTTCAGACAAGCTATGCCTTTCATGCCTAGCTTCTTTACTTTGGGAGTTATTGCTGGACGTTTAGCATGTTTTGAACTGCAGTCTGCTAGGGCCGAGAAAAGCACCGTAGGAGGTTCCAGGCATGTTCCCTCTTTCCAGGCAAAGGAAAAGGCTGAGAGCCAAAGTGACAGGGTCTGCTTGTGTGTCCTGTTAGGAGGTTTCAGACAAGCTATGCCTTTCATGCCTAGCTTCTTTACTTTGGGAGTTATTGCTGGACGTTTAGCATGTTTTGAACTGCAGTCTGCTAGGGCCGAGAAAAGCACCGTAGGAGGTTCCAGGCATGTTCCCTCTTTCCAGGCAAAGGAAAAGGCTGAGAGCCAAAGTGACAGGGTCTGCTTGTGTGTCCTGTTAGGAGGTTTCAGACAAGCTATGCCTTTCATGCCTAGCTTCTTAACTTTGGGAGTTATTGCTGGACGTTTAGCATGTTTTGAACTGCAGTCTGCTAGGGCCGAGAAAAGCACCGTAGGAGGTTCCAGGCATGTTCCCTCTTTCCAGGCAAAGGAAAAGGCTGAGAGCCAAAGTGACAGGGTCTGCTTGTGTGTCCTGTTAGGAGGTTTCAGACAAGCTATGCCTTTCATGCCTAGCTTCTTTACTTTGGGAGTTATTGCTGGACGTTTAGCATGTTTTGAACTGCAGTCTGCTAGGGCCGAGAAAAGCACCGTAGGAGGTTCCAGGCATGTTCCCTCTTTCCAGGCAAAGGAAAAGGCTGAGAGCCAAAGTGACAGGGTCTGCTTGTGTGTCCTGTTAGGAGGTTTCAGACAAGCTATGCCTTTCAGTCCTAGCTTCTTTACTTTGGGAGTTATTGCTGGACGTTTAGCATGTTTTGAACTGCAGTCTGCTAGGGCCGAGAAAAGCACCGTAGGAGGTTCCAGGCATGTTCCCTCTTTCCAGGCAAAGGAAAAGGCTGAGAGCCAAAGTGACAGGGTCTGCTTGTGTGTCCTGTTAGGAGGTTTCAGACAAGCTATGCCTTTCAGTCCTAGCTTCTTTACTTTGGGAGTTATTGCTGGACGTTTAGCATGTTTTGAACTGCAGTCTGCTAGGGCCGAGAAAAGCACCGTAGGAGGTTCCAGGCATGTTCCCTCTTTCCAGGCAAAGGAAAAGGCTGAGAGCCAAAGTGACAGGGTCTGCTTGTGTGTCCTGTTAGGAGGTTTCAGACAAGCTATGCCTTTCATGCCTAGCTTCTTAAATTTGGGAGTTATTGCTGGACGTTTAGCATGTTTTGAACTGCAGTCTGCTAGGGCCGAGAAAAGCACCGTAGGAGGTTCCAGGCATGTTCCCTCTTTCCAGGCAAAGGAAAAGGCTGAGAGCCAAAGTGACAGGGTCTGCTTGTGTGTCCTGTTAGGAGGTTTCAGACAAGCTATGCCTTTCATGCCTAGCTTCTTTACTTTGGGAGTTATTGCTGGACGTTTAGCATGTTTTGAACTGCAGTCTGCTAGGGCCGAGAAAAGCACCGTAGGAGGTTCCAGGCATGTTCCCTCTTTCCAGGCAAAGGAAAAGGCTGAGAGCCAAAGTGACAGGGTCTGCTTGTGTGTCCTGTTAGGAGGTTTCAGACAAGCTATGCCTTTCATGCCTAGCTTCTTTACTTTGGGAGTTATTGCTGGACGTTTATCATGTTTTGAACTGCAGTCTGCTAGGGCCGAGAAAAGCACCGTAGGAGGTTCCAGGCATGTTCCCTCTTTCCAGGCAAAGGAAAAGGCTGAGAGCCAAAGTGACAGGGTCTGCTTGTGTGTCCTGTTAGGAGGTTTCAGACAAGCTATGCCTTTCATGCCTAGCTTCTTTACTTTGGGAGTTATTGCTGGACGTTTAGCATGTTTTGAACTGCAGTCTGCTAGGGCCGAGAAAAGCACCGTAGGAGGTTCCAGGCATGTTCCCTCTTTCCAGGCAAAGGAAAAGGCTTAGAGCCAAAGTGACAGGGTCTGCTTGTGTGTCCTGTTAGGAGGTTTCAGACAATCTATGCCTTTCATGCCTAGCTTCTTTACTTTGGGAGTTATTGCTGGACGTTTAGCATGTTTTGAACTGCAGTCTGCTAGGGCCGAGAAAAGCACCGTAGGAGGTTCCAGGCATGTTCCCTCTTTCCAGGCAAAGGAAAAGGCTGAGAGCCAAAGTGACAGGGTCTGCTTGTGTGTCCTGTTAGGAGGTTTCAGACAAGCTATGCCTTTCATGCCTAGCTTCTTTACTTTGGGAGTTATTGCTGGACGTTTAGCATGTTTTGAACTGCAGTCTGCTAGGGCCGAGAAAAGCACCGTAGGAGGTTCCAGGCATGTTCCCTCTTTCCAGGCAAAGGAAAAGGCTGAGAGCCAAAGTGACAGGGTCTGCTTGTGTGTCCTGTTAGGAGGTTTCAGACAAGCTATGCCTTTCAGTCCTAGCTTCTTTACTTTGGGAGTTATTGCTGGACGTTTAGCATGTTTTGAACTGCAGTCTGCTAGGGCCGAGAAAAGCACCGTAGGAGGTTCCAGGCATGTTCCCTCTTTCCAGGCAAAGGAAAAGGCTGAGAGCCAAAGTGACAGGGTCTGCTTGTGTGTCCTGTTAGGAGGTTTCAGACAAGCTATGCCTTTCAGTCCTAGCTTCTTTACTTTGAGAGTTATTGCTGGACGTTTAGCATGTTTTGAACTGCAGTCTGCTAGGGCCGAGAAAAGCACCGTAGGAGGTTCCAGGCATGTTCCCTCTTTCCAGGCAAAGGAAAAGGCTGAGAGCCAAAGTGACAGGGTCTGCTTGTGTGTCCTGTTAGGAGGTTTCAGACAAGCTATGCCTTTCAGGCCTAGCTTCTTTACTTTGGGAGTTATTGCTGGACGTTTAGCATGTTTTGAACTGCAGTCTGCTAGGGCCGAGAAAAGCACCGTAGGAGGTTCCAGGCATGTTCCCTCTTTCCAGGCAAAGGAAAAGGCTGAGAGCCAAAGTGACAGGGTCTGCTTGTGTGTCCTGTTAGGAGGTTTCAGACAAGCTATGCCTTTCAGTCCTAGCTTCTTTACTTTGGGAGTTATTGCTGGACGTTTAGCATGTTTTGAACTGCAGTCTGCTAGGGCCGAGAAAAGCACCGTAGGAGGTTCCAGGCATGTTCCCTCTTTCCAGGCAAAGGAAAAGGCTGAGAGCCAAAGTGACAGGGTCTGCTTGTGTGTCCTGTTAGGAGGTTTCAGACAAGCTATGCCTTTCATGCCTAGCTTCTTTACTTTGGGAGTTATTGCTGGACGTTTAGCATGTTTTGAACTGCAGTCTGCTAGGGCCGAGAAAAGCACCGTAGGAGGTTCCAGGCATGTTCCCTCTTTCCAGGCAAAGGAAAAGGCTGAGAGCCAAAGTGACAGGGTCTGCTTGTGTGTCCTGTTAGGAGGTTTCAGACAAGCTATGCCTTTCAGTCCTAGCTTCTTTACTTTGGGAGTTATTGCTGGACGTTTAGCATGTTTTGAACTGCAGTCTGCTAGGGCCGAGAAAAGCACCGTAGGAGGTTCCAGGCATGTTCCCTCTTTCCAGGCAAAGGAAAAGGCTGAGAGCCAAAGTGACAGGGTCTGCTTGTGTGTCCTGTTAGGAGGTTTCAGACAAGCTATGCCTTTCATGCCTAGCTTCTTTACTTTGGGAGTTATTGCTGGACGTTTAGCATGTTTTGAACTGCAGTCTGCTAGGGCCGAGAAAAGCACCGTAGGAGGTTCCAGGCATGTTCCCTCTTTCCAGGCAAAGGAAAAGGCTGAGAGCCAAAGTGACAGGGTCTGCTTGTGTGTCCTGTTAGGAGGTTTCAGACAAGCTATGCCTTTCAGTCCTAGCTTCTTTACTTTGGGAGTTATTGCTGGACGTTTAGCATGTTTTGAACTGCAGTCTGCTAGGGCCGAGAAAAGCACCGTAGGAGGTTCCAGGCATGTTCCCTCTTTCCAGGCAAAGGAAAAGGCTGAGAGCCAAAGTGACAGGGTCTGCTTGTGTGTCCTGTTAGGAGGTTTCAGACAAGCTATGCCTTTCATGCCTAGCTTCTTTACTTTGGGAGTTATTGCTGGACGTTTAGCATGTTTTGAACTGCAGTCTGCTAGGGCCGAGAAAAGCACCGTAGGAGGTTCCAGGCATGTTCCCTCTTTCCAGGCAAAGGAAAAGGCTGAGAGCCAAAGTGACAGGGTCTGCTTGTGTGTCCTGTTAGGAGGTTTCAGACAAGCTATGCCTTTCAGTCCTAGCTTCTTTACTTTGGGAGTTATTGCTGGACGTTTAGCATGTTTTGAACTGCAGTCTGCTAGGGCCGAGAAAAGCACCGTAGGAGGTTCCAGGCATGTTCCCTCTTTCCAGGCAAAGGAAAAGGCTGAGAGCCAAAGTGACAGGGTCTGCTTGTGTGTCCTGTTAGGAGGTTTCAGACAAGCTATGCCTTTCAGTCCTAGCTTCTTTACTTTGAGAGTTATTGCTGGACGTTTAGCATGTTTTGAACTGCAGTCTGCTAGGGCCGAGAAAAGCACCGTAGGAGGTTCCAGGCATGTTCCCTCTTTCCAGGCAAAGGAAAAGGCTGAGAGCCAAAGTGACAGGGTCTGCTTGTGTGTCCTGTTAGGAGGTTTCAGACAAGCTATGCCTTTCATGCCTAGCTTCTTTACTTTGGGAGTTATTGCTGGACGTTTAGCATGTTTTGAACTGCAGTCTGCTAGGGCCGAGAAAAGCACCGTAGGAGGTTCCAGGCATGTTCCCTCTTTCCAGGCAAAGGAAAAGGCTGAGAGCCAAAGTGACAGGGTCTGCTTGTGTGTCCTGTTAGGAGGTTTCAGACAAGCTATGCCTTTCATGCCTAGCTTCTTTACTTTGGGAGTTATTGCTGGACGTTTAGCATGTTTTGAACTGCAGTCTGCTAGGGCCGAGAAAAGCACCGTAGGAGGTTCCAGGCATGTTCCCTCTTTCCAGGCAAAGGAAAAGGCTGAGAGCCAAAGTGACAGGGTCTGCTTGTGTGTCCTGTTAGGAGGTTTCAGACAAGCTATGCCTTTCATGCCTAGCTTCTTTACTTTGGGAGTTATTGCTGGACGTTTAGCATGTTTTGAACTGCAGTCTGCTAGGGCCGAGAAAAGCACCGTAGGAGGTTCCAGGCATGTTCCCTCTTTCCAGGCAAAGGAAAAGGCTGAGAGCCAAAGTGACAGGGTCTGCTTGTGTGTCCTGTTAGGAGGTTTCAGACAAGCTATGCCTTTCAGTCCTAGCTTCTTTACTTTGGGAGTTATTGCTGGACGTTTAGCATGTTTTGAACTGCAGTCTGCTAGGGCCGAGAAAAGCACCGTAGGAGGTTCCAGGCATGTTCCCTCTTTCCAGGCAAAGGAAAAGGCTGAGAGCCAAAGTGACAGGGTCTGCTTGTGTGTCCTGTTAGGAGGTTTCAGACAAGCTATGCCTTTCATGCCTAGCTTCTTAACTTTGGGAGTTATTGCTGGACGTTTAGCATGTTTTGAACTGCAGTCTGCTAGGGCCGAGAAAAGCACCGTAGGAGGTTCCAGGCATGTTCCCTCTTTCCAGGCAAAGGAAAAGGCTGAGAGCCAAAGTGACAGGGTCTCTTGTGTGTCCTGTTAGGAGGTTTCAGACAAGCTATGCCTTTCATGCCTAGCTTCTTTACTTTGGGAGTTATTGCTGGACGTTTAGCATGTTTTGAACTGCAGTCTGCTAGGGCCGAGAAAAGCACCGTAGGAGGTTCCAGGCATGTTCCCTCTTTCCAGGCAAAGGAAAAGGCTGAGAGCCAAAGTGACAGGGTCTGCTTGTGTGTCCTGTTAGGAGGTTTCAGACAAGCTATGCCTTTCAGTCCTAGCTTCTTTACTTTGGGAGTTATTGCTGGACGTTTAGCATGTTTTGAACTGCAGTCTGCTAGGGCCGAGAAAAGCACCGTAGGAGGTTCCAGGCATGTTCCCTCTTTCCAGGCAAAGGAAAAGGCTGAGAGCCAAAGTGACAGGGTCTGCTTGTGTGTCCTGTTAGGAGGTTTCAGACAAGCTATGCCTTTCATGCCTAGCTTCTTTACTTTGGGAGTTATTGCTGGACGTTTAGCATGTTTTGAACTGCAGTCTGCTAGGGCCGAGAAAAGCACCGTAGGAGGTTCCAGGCATGTTCCCTCTTTCCAGGCAAAGGAAAAGGCTGAGAGCCAAAGTGACAGGGTCTGCTTGTGTGTCCTGTTAGGAGGTTTCAGACAAGCTATGCCTTTCATGCCTAGCTTCTTAACTTTGGGAGTTATTGCTGGACGTTTAGCATGTTTTGAACTGCAGTCTGCTAGGGCCGAGAAAAGCACCGTAGGAGGTTCCAGGCATGTTCCCTCTTTCCAGGCAAAGGAAAAGGCTGAGAGCCAAAGTGACAGGGTCTGCTTGTGTGTCCTGTTAGGAGGTTTCAGACAAGCTATGCCTTTCATGCCTAGCTTCTTTACTTTGGGAGTTATTGCTGGACGTTTAGCATGTTTTGAACTGCAGTCTGCTAGGGCCGAGAAAAGCACCGTAGGAGGTTCCAGGCATGTTCCCTCTTTCCAGGCAAAGGAAAAGGCTGAGAGCCAAAGTGACAGGGTCTGCTTGTGTGTCCTGTTAGGAGGTTTCAGACAAGCTATGCCTTTCATGCCTAGCTTCTTTACTTTGGGAGTTATTGCTGGACGTTTATCATGTTTTGAACTGCAGTCTGCTAGGGCCGAGAAAAGCACCGTAGGAGGTTCCAGGCATGTTCCCTCTTTCCAGGCAAAGGAAAAGGCTGAGAGCCAAAGTGACAGGGTCTGCTTGTGTGTCCTGTTAGGAGGTTTCAGACAAGCTATGCCTTTCATGCCTAGCTTCTTTACTTTGGGAGTTATTGCTGGACGTTTAGCATGTTTTGAACTGCAGTCTGCTAGGGCCGAGAAAAGCACCGTAGGAGGTTCCAGGCATGTTCCCTCTTTCCAGGCAAAGGAAAAGGCTGAGAGCCAAAGTGACAGGGTCTGCTTGTGTGTCCTGTTAGGAGGTTTCAGACAATCTATGCCTTTCATGCCTAGCTTCTTTACTTTGGGAGTTATTGCTGGACGTTTAGCATGTTTTGAACTGCAGTCTGCTAGGGCCGAGAAAAGCACCGTAGGAGGTTCCAGGCATGTTCCCTCTTTCCAGGCAAAGGAAAAGGCTGAGAGCCAAAGTGACAGGGTCTGCTTGTGTGTCCTGTTAGGAGGTTTCAGACAAGCTATGCCTTTCATGCCTAGCTTCTTTACTTTGGGAGTTATTGCTGGACGTTTAGCATGTTTTGAACTGCAGTCTGCTAGGGCCGAGAAAAGCACCGTAGGAGGTTCCAGGCATGTTCCCTCTTTCCAGGCAAAGGAAAAGGCTGAGAGCCAAAGTGACAGGGTCTGCTTGTGTGTCCTGTTAGGAGGTTTCAGACAAGCTATGCCTTTCAGTCCTAGCTTCTTTACTTTGGGAGTTATTGCTGGACGTTTAGCATGTTTTGAACTGCAGTCTGCTAGGGCCGAGAAAAGCACCGTAGGAGGTTCCAGGCATGTTCCCTCTTTCCAGGCAAAGGAAAAGGCTGAGAGCCAAAGTGACAGGGTCTGCTTGTGTGTCCTGTTAGGAGGTTTCAGACAAGCTATGCCTTTCAGTCCTAGCTTCTTTACTTTGAGAGTTATTGCTGGACGTTTAGCATGTTTTGAACTGCAGTCTGCTAGGGCCGAGAAAAGCACCGTAGGAGGTTCCAGGCATGTTCCCTCTTTCCAGGCAAAGGAAAAGGCTGAGAGCCAAAGTGACAGGGTCTGCTTGTGTGTCCTGTTAGGAGGTTTCAGACAAGCTATGCCTTTCAGGCCTAGCTTCTTTACTTTGGGAGTTATTGCTGGACGTTTAGCATGTTTTGAACTGCAGTCTGCTAGGGCCGAGAAAAGCACCGTAGGAGGTTCCAGGCATGTTCCCTCTTTCCAGGCAAAGGAAAAGGCTGAGAGCCAAAGTGACAGGGTCTGCTTGTGTGTCCTGTTAGGAGGTTTCAGACAAGCTATGCCTTTCAGGCCTAGCTTCTTTACTTTGGGAGTTATTGCTGGACGTTTAGCATGTTTTGAACTGCAGTCTGCTAGGGCCGAGAAAAGCACCGTAGGAGGTTCCAGGCATGTTCCCTCTTTCCAGGCAAAGGAAAAGGCTGAGAGCCAAAGTGACAGGGTCTGCTTGTGTGTCCTGTTAGGAGGTTTCAGACAAGCTATGCCTTTCAGGCCTAGCTTCTTTACTTTGGGAGTTATTGCTGGACGTTTAGCATGTTTTGAACTGCAGTCTGCTAGGGCCGAGAAAAGCACCGTAGGAGGTTCCAGGCATGTTCCCTCTTTCCAGGCAAAGGAAAAGGCTGAGAGCCAAAGTGACAGGGTCTGCTTGTGTGTCCTGTTAGGAGGTTTCAGACAAGCTATGCCTTTCAGTCCTAGCTTCTTTACTTTGGGAGTTATTGCTGGACGTTTAGCATGTTTTGAACTGCAGTCTGCTAGGGCCGAGAAAAGCACCGTAGGAGGTTCCAGGCATGTTCCCTCTTTCCAGGCAAAGGAAAAGGCTGAGAGCCAAAGTGACAGGGTCTGCTTGTGTGTCCTGTTAGGAGGTTTCAGACAAGCTATGCCTTTCAGTCCTAGCTTCTTAACTTTGGGAGTTATTGCTGGACGTTTAGCATGTTTTGAACTGCAGTCTGCTAGGGCCGAGAAAAGCACCGTAGGAGGTTCCAGGCATGTTCCCTCTTTCCAGGCAAAGGAAAAGGCTGAGAGCCAAAGTGACAGGGTCTGCTTGTGTGTCCTGTTAGGAGGTTTCAGACAAGCTATGCCTTTCAGTCTTATCTTCTTTACTTTGGGAGTTATTGCTGGACGTTTAGCATGTTTTGAACTGCAGTCTGCTAGAGCTAAGAAAAGCATCGTAGGAGGTTCCAGGCATGTTCCCTCTTTCCAGGCAAAGGAAAAGGCTGAGAGCCAAAGTGACAGGGTCTGCTTGTGTGTCCTGTTAGGAGGTTTCAGACAAGCTATGCCTTTCAGTCCTAGCTTCTTTACTTTGGGAGTTATTGCTGGACGTTTAGCATGTTTTGAACTGCAGTCTGCTAGGGCCGAGAAAAGCACCGTAGGAGGTTCCAGGCATGTTCCCTCTTTCCAGGCAAAGGAAAAGGCTGAGAGCCAAAGTGACAGGGTCTGCTTGTGTGTCCTGTTAGGAGGTTTCAGACAAGCTATGCCTTTCATGCCTAGCTTCTTTACTTTGGGAGTTATTGCTGGGCGTTTAGCATGTTTTGAACTGCAGTCTGCTAGGGCCGAGAAAAGCACCGTAGGAGGTTCCAGGCATGTTCCCTCTTTCCAGGCAAAGGAAAAGGCAGAGAGCCAAAGTGACAGGGTCTGCTTGTGTGTCCTGTTAGGAGGTTTCAGACAAGCTATGCCTTTCATGCCTAGCTTCTTTACTTTGGGAGTTATGGCTGGACGTTTAGCATGTTTTGAACTGCAGTCTGCTAGGGCCGAGAAAAGCACCGTAGGAGGTTCCAGGCATGTTCCCTCTTTCCAGGCAAAGGAAAAGGCTGAGAGCCAAAGTGACAGGGTCTGCTTGTGTGTCCTGTTAGGAGGTTTCAGACAAGCTATGCCTTTCATGCCTAGCTTCTTTACTTTGGGAGTTATTGCTGGACGTTTAGCATGTTTTGAACTGCAGTCTGCTAGGGCCGAGAAAAGCACCGTAGGAGGTTCCAGGCATGTTCCCTCTTTCCAGGCAAAGGAAAAGGCTGAGAGCCAAAGTGACAGGGTCTGCTTGTGTGTCCTGTTAGGAGGTTTCAGACAAGCTATGCCTTTCATGCCTAGCTTCTTTACTTTGGGAGTTATTGCTGGACGTTTAGCATGTTTTGAACTGCAGTCTGCTAGGGCCGAGAAAAGCACCGTAGGAGGTTCCAGGCATGTTCCCTCTTTCCAGGCAAAGGAAAAGGCTGAGAGCCAAAGTGACAGGGTCTGCTTGTGTGTCCTGTTAGGAGGTTTCAGACAAGCTATGCCTTTCATGCCTAGCTTCTTTACTTTGGGAGTTATTGCTGGACGTTTAGCATGTTTTGAACTGCAGTCTGCTAGGGCCGAGAAAAGCACCGTAGGAGGTTCCAGGCATGTTCCCTCTTTCCAGGCAAAGGAAAAGGCTGAGAGCCAAAGTGACAGGGTCTGCTTGTGTGTCCTGTTAGGAGGTTTCAGACAAGCTATGCCTTTCATGCCTAGCTTCTTTACTTTGGGAGTTATTGCTGGACGTTTAGCATGTTTTGAACTGCAGTCTGCTAGAGCCGAGAAAAGCACCGTAGGAGGTTCCAGGCATGTTCCCTCTTTCCAGGCAAAGGAAAAGGCTGAGAGCCAAAGTGACAGGGTCTGCTTGTGTGTCCTGTTAGGAGGTTTCAGACAAGCTATGCCTTTCATGCCTAGCTTCTTTACTTTGGGAGTTATTGCTGGACGTTTAGCATGTTTTGAACTGCAGTCTGCTAGGGCCGAGAAAAGCACCGTAGGAGGTTCCAGGCATGTTCCCTCTTTCCAGGCAAAGGAAAAGGCTGAGAGCCAAAGTGACAGGGTCTGCTTGTGTGTCCTGTTAGGAGGTTTCAGACAAGCTATGCCTTTCAGTCTTATCTTCTTTACTTTGGGAGTTATTGCTGGACGTTTAGCATGTTTTGAACTGCAGTCTGCTAGGGCCGAGAAAAGCACCGTAGGAGGTTCCAGGCATGTTCCCTCTTTCCAGGCAAAGGAAAAGGCTGAGAGCCAAAGTGACAGGGTCTGCTTGTGTGTCCTGTTAGGAGGTTTCAGACAAGCTATGCCTTTCATGCCTAGCTTCTTTACTTTGGGAGTTATTGCTGGACGTTTAGCATGTTTTGAACTGCAGTCTGCTAGGGCCGAGAAAAGCACCGTAGGAGGTTCCAGGCATGTTCCCTCTTTCCAGGCAAAGGAAAAGGCTGAGAGCCAAAGTGACAGGGTCTGCTTGTGTGTCCTGTTAGGAGGTTTCAGACAAGCTATGCCTTTCATGCCTAGCTTCTTTACTTTGGGAGTTATTGCTGGACGTTTAGCATGTTTTGAACTGCAGTCTGCTAGGGCCGAGAAAAGCACCGTAGGAGGTTCCAGGCATGTTCCCTCTTTCCAGGCAAAGGAAAAGGCTGAGAGCCAAAGTGACAGGGTCTGCTTGTGTGTCCTGTTAGGAGGTTTCAGACAAGCTATGCCTTTCAGTCCTAGCTTCTTTACTTTGGGAGTTATTGCTGGACGTTTAGCATGTTTTGAACTGCAGTCTGCTAGGGCCGAGAAAAGCACCGTAGGAGGTTCCAGGCATGTTCCCTCTTTCCAGGCAAAGGAAAAGGCTGAGAGCCAAAGTGACAGGGTCTGCTTGTGTGTCCTGTTAGGAGGTTTCAGACAAGCTATGCCTTTCAGTCTTATCTTCTTTACTTTGGGAGTTATTGCTGGACGTTTAGCATGTTTTGAACTGCAGTCTGCTAGAGCTAAGAAAAGCATCGTAGGAGGTTCCAGGCATGTTCCCTCTTTCCAGGCAAAGGAAAAGGCTGAGAGCCAAAGTGACAGGGTCTGCTTGTGTGTCCTGTTAGGAGGTTTCAGACAAGCTATGCCTTTCAGTCCTAGCTTCTTTACTTTGGGAGTTATTGCTGGACGTTTAGCATGTTTTGAACTGCAGTCTGCTAGGGCCGAGAAAAGCACCGTAGGAGGTTCCAGGCATGTTCCCTCTTTCCAGGCAAAGGAAAAGGCTGAGAGCCAAAGTGACAGGGTCTGCTTGTGTGTCCTGTTAGGAGGTTTCAGACAAGCTATGCCTTTCAGGCCTAGCTTCTTTACTTTGGGAGTTATTGCTGGACGTTTAGCATGTTTTGAACTGCAGTCTGCTAGGGCCGAGAAAAGCACCGTAGGAGGTTCCAGGCATGTTCCCTCTTTCCAGGCAAAGGAAAAGGCAGAGAGCCAAAGTGACAGGGTCTGCTTGTGTGTCCTGTTAGGAGGTTTCAGACAAGCTATGCCTTTCATGCCTAGCTTCTTTACTTTGGGAGTTATTGCTGGACGTTTAGCATGTTTTGAACTGCAGTCTGCTAGGGCCGAGAAAAGCATCGTAGGTGGTTCCAGGCAGGTTCCCTCTTTCCAGGCAAAGGAAAAGGCTGAGAGCCAAAGTGACAGGGTCTGCTTGTGTGTCCTGTTAGGAGGTTTCAGACAAGCTATGCCTTTCATGCCTAGCTTCTTTACTTTGGGAGTTATTGCTGGACGTTTAGCATGTTTTGAACTGCAGTCTGCTAGGGCCGAGAAAAGCACCGTAGGAGGTTCCAGGCATGTTCCCTCTTTCCAGGCAAAGGAAAAGGCTGAGAGCCAAAGTGACAGGGTCTGCTTGTGTGTCCTGTTAGGAGGTTTCAGACAAGCTATGCCTTTCATGCCTAGCTTCTTTACTTTGGGAGTTATTGCTGGACGTTTAGCATGTTTTGAACTGCAGTCTGCTAGGGCCGAGAAAAGCACCGTAGGAGGTTCCAGGCATGTTCCCTCTTTCCAGGCAAAGGAAAAGGCTGAGAGCCAAAGTGACAGGGTCTGCTTGTGTGTCCTGTTAGGAGGTTTCAGACAAGCTATGCCTTTCAGTCCTAGCTTCTTTACTTTGGGAGTTATTGCTGGACGTTTAGCATGTTTTGAACTGCAGTCTGCTAGGGCCGAGAAAAGCACCGTAGGAGGTTCCAGGCATGTTCCCTCTTTCCAGGCAAAGGAAAAGGCTGAGAGCCAAAGTGACAGGGTCTGCTTGTGTGTCCTGTTAGGAGGTTTCAGACAAGCTATGCCTTTCATGCCTAGCTTCTTTACTTTGGGAGTTATTGCTGGACGTTTAGCATGTTTTGAACTGCAGTCTGATAGGGCCGAGAAAAGCACCGTAGGAGGTTCCAGGCATGTTCCCTCTTTCCAGGCAAAGGAAAAGGCTGAGAGCCAAAGTGACAGGGTCTGCTTGTGTGTCCTGTTAGGAGGTTTCAGACAAGCTATGCCTTTCATGCCTAGCTTCTTTACTTTGGGAGTTATTGCTGGACGTTTAGCATGTTTTGAACTGCAGTCTGCTAGGGCCGAGAAAAGCACCGTAGGAGGTTCCAGGCATGTTCCCTCTTTCCAGGCAAAGGAAAAGGCTGAGAGCCAAAGTGACAGGGTCTGCTTGTGTGTCCTGTTAGGAGGTTTCAGACAAGCTATGCCTTTCAGTCCTAGCTTCTTTACTTTGGGAGTTATTGCTGGACGTTTAGCATGTTTTGAACTGCAGTCTGCTAGGGCCGAGAAAAGCACCGTAGGAGGTTCCAGGCATGTTCCCTCTTTCCAGGCAAAGGAAAAGGCTGAGAGCCAAAGTGACAGGGTCTGCTTGTGTGTCCTGTTAGGAGGTTTCAGACAAGCTATGCCTTTCATGCCTAGCTTCTTTACTTTGGGAGTTATTGCTGGACGTTTAGCATGTTTTGAACTGCAGTCTGCTAGGGCCGAGAAAAGCACCGTAGGAGGTTCCAGGCATGTTCCCTCTTTCCAGGCAAAGGAAAAGGCTGAGAGCCAAAGTGACAGGGTCTGCTTGTGTGTCCTGTTAGGAGGTTTCAGACAAGCTATGCCTTTCATGCCTAGCTTCTTTACTTTGGGAGTTATTGCTGGACGTTTAGCATGTTTTGAACTGCAGTCTGCTAGGGCCGAGAAAAGCACCGTAGGAGGTTCCAGGCATGTTCCCTCTTTCCAGGCAAAGGAAAAGGCTGAGAGCCAAAGTGACAGGGTCTGCTTGTGTGTCCTGTTAGGAGGTTTCAGACAAGCTATGCCTTTCATGCCTAGCTTCTTTACTTTGGGAGTTATTGCTGGACGTTTAGCATGTTTTGAACTGCAGTCTGCTAGGGCCGAGAAAAGCACCGTAGGAGGTTCCAGGCATGTTCCCTCTTTCCAGGCAAAGGAAAAGGCTGAGAGCCAAAGTGACAGGGTCTGCTTGTGTGTCCTGTTAGGAGGTTTCAGACAAGCTATGCCTTTCAGTCCTAGCTTCTTTACTTTGGGAGTTATTGCTGGACGTTTAGCATGTTTTGAACTGCAGTCTGCTAGGGCCGAGAAAAGCACCGTAGGAGGTTCCAGGCATGTTCCCTCTTTCCAGGCAAAGGAAAAGGCTGAGAGCCAAAGTGACAGGGTCTGCTTGTGTGTCCTGTTAGGAGGTTTCAGACAAGCTATGCCTTTCAGTCCTAGCTTCTTTACTTTGGGAGTTATTGCTGGACGTTTAGCATGTTTTGAACTGCAGTCTGCTAGGGCCGAGAAAAGCACCGTAGGAGGTTCCAGGCATGTTCCCTCTTTCCAGGCAAAGGAAAAGGCTGAGAGCCAAAGTGACAGGGTCTGCTTGTGTGTCCTGTTAGGAGGTTTCAGACAAGCTATGCCTTTCAGTCCTAGCTTCTTTACTTTGGGAGTTATTGCTGGACGTTTAGCATGTTTTGAACTGCAGTCTGCTAGGGCCGAGAAAAGCACCGTAGGAGGTTCCAGGCATGTTCCCTCTTTCCAGGCAAAGGAAAAGGCTGAGAGCCAAAGTGACAGGGTCTGCTTGTGTGTCCTGTTAGGAGGTTTCAGACAAGCTATGCCTTTCAGTCCTAGCTTCTTTACTTTGGGAGTTATTGCTGGACGTTTAGCATGTTTTGAACTGCAGTCTGCTAGGGCCGAGAAAAGCACCGTAGGAGGTTCCAGGCATGTTCCCTCTTTCCAGGCAAAGGAAAAGGCTGAGAGCCAAAGTGACAGGGTCTGCTTGTGTGTCCTGTTAGGAGGTTTCAGACAAGCTATGCCTTTCATGCCTAGCTTCTTTACTTTGGGAGTTATTGCTGGACGTTTAGCATGTTTTGAACTGCAGTCTGCTAGGGCCGAGAAAAGCACCGTAGGAGGTTCCAGGCATGTTCCCTCTTTCCAGGCAAAGGAAAAGGCTGAGAGCCAAAGTGACAGGGTCTGCTTGTGTGTCCTGTTAGGAGGTTTCAGACAAGCTATGCCTTTCATGCCTAGCTTCTTTACTTTGGGAGTTATTGCTGGACGTTTAGCATGTTTTGAACTGCAGTCTGCTAGGGCCGAGAAAAGCACCGTAGGAGGTTCCAGGCATGTTCCCTCTTTCCAGGCAAAGGAAAAGGCTGAGAGCCAAAGTGACAGGGTCTGCTTGTGTGTCCTGTTAGGAGGTTTCAGACAAGCTATGCCTTTCAGTCTTATCTTCTTTACTTTGGGAGTTATTGCTGGACGTTTAGCATGTTTTGAACTGCAGTCTGCTAGGGCCGAGAAAAGCACCGTAGGAGGTTCCAGGCATGTTCCCTCTTTCCAGGCAAAGGAAAAGGCTGAGAGCCAAAGTGACAGGGTCTGCTTGTGTGTCCTGTTAGGAGGTTTCAGACAAGCTATGCCTTTCATGCCTAGCTTCTTTACTTTGGGAGTTATTGCTGGACGTTTAGCATGTTTTGAACTGCAGTCTGCTAGGGCCGAGAAAAGCACCGTAGGAGGTTCCAGGCATGTTCCCTCTTTCCAGGCAAAGGAAAAGGCTGAGAGCCAAAGTGACAGGGTCTGCTTGTGTGTCCTGTTAGGAGGTTTCAGACAAGCTATGCCTTTCATGCCTAGCTTCTTTACTTTGGGAGTTATTGCTGGACGTTTAGCATGTTTTGAACTGCAGTCTGCTAGGGCCGAGAAAAGCACCGTAGGAGGTTCCAGGCATGTTCCCTCTTTCCAGGCAAAGGAAAAGGCTGAGAGCCAAAGTGACAGGGTCTGCTTGTGTGTCCTGTTAGGAGGTTTCAGACAAGCTATGCCTTTCATGCCTAGCTTCTTTACTTTGGGAGTTATTGCTGGACGTTTAGCATGTTTTGAACTGCAGTCTGCTAGGGCCGAGAAAAGCACCGTAGGAGGTTCCAGGCATGTTCCCTCTTTCCAGGCAAAGGAAAAGGCTGAGAGCCAAAGTGACAGGGTCTGCTTGTGTGTCCTGTTAGGAGGTTTCAGACAAGCTATGCCTTTCATGCCTAGCTTCTTTACTTTGGGAGTTATTGCTGGACGTTTAGCATGTTTTGAACTGCAGTCTGCTAGGGCCGAGAAAAGCACCGTAGGAGGTTCCAGGCATGTTCCCTCTTTCCAGGCAAAGGAAAAGGCTGAGAGCCAAAGTGACAGGGTCTGCTTGTGTGTCCTGTTAGGAGGTTTCAGACAAGCTATGCCTTTCATGCCTAGCTTCTTTACTTTGGGAGTTATTGCTGGACGTTTAGCATGTTTTGAACTGCAGTCTGCTAGGGCCGAGAAAAGCACCGTAGGAGGTTTCAGGCATGTTCCCTCTTTCCAGGCAAAGGAAAAGGCTGAGAGCCAAAGTGACAGGGTCTGCTTGTGTGTCCTGTTAGGAGGTTTCAGACAAGCTATGCCTTTCAGTCCTAGCTTCTTTACTTTGGGAGTTATTGCTGGATGTTTAGCATGTTTTGAACTGCAGTCTGCTAGGGCCGAGAAAAGCACCGTAGGAGGTTCCAGGCATGTTCCCTCTTTCCAGGCAAAGGAAAAGGCTGAGAGCCAAAGTGACAGGGTCTGCTTGTGTGTCCTGTTAGGAGGTTTCAGACAAGCTATGCCTTTCATGCCTAGCTTCTTTACTTTGGGAGTTATTGCTGGACGTTTAGCATGTTTTGAACTGCAGTCTGCTAGGGCCGAGAAAAGCACCGTAGGAGGTTCCAGGCATGTTCCCTCTTTCCAGGCAAAGGAAAAGGCTGAGAGCCAAAGTGACAGGGTCTGCTTGTGTGTCCTGTTAGGAGGTTTCAGACAAGCTATGCCTTTCAGTCCTAGCTTCTTTACTTTGGGAGTTATTGCTGGACGTTTAGCATGTTTTGAACTGCAGTCTGCTAGGGCCGAGAAAAGCACCGTAGGAGGTTCCAGGCATGTTCCCTCTTTCCAGGCAAAGGAAAAGGCTGAGAGCCAAAGTGACAGGGTCTGCTTGTGTGTCCTGTTAGGAGGTTTCAGACAAGCTATGCCTTTCATGCCTAGCTTCTTTACTTTGGGAGTTATTGCTGGACGTTTAGCATGTTTTGAACTGCAGTCTGCTAGGGCCGAGAAAAGCACCGTAGGAGGTTCCAGGCATGTTCCCTCTTTCCAGGCAAAGGAAAAGGCTGAGAGCCAAAGTGACAGGGTCTGCTTGTGTGTCCTGTTAGGAGGTTTCAGACAAGCTATGCCTTTCATGCCTAGCTTCTTTACTTTGGGAGTTATTGCTGGACGTTTAGCATGTTTTGAACTGCAGTCTGCTAGGGCCGAGAAAAGCACCGTAGGAGGTTCCAGGCATGTTCCCTCTTTCCAGGCAAAGGAAAAGGCTGAGAGCCAAAGTGACAGGGTCTGCTTGTGTGTCCTGTTAGGAGGTTTCAGACAAGCTATGCCTTTCAGGCCTAGCTTCTTTACTTTGGGAGTTATTGCTGGACGTTTAGCATGTTTTGAACTGCAGTCTGCTAGGGCCGAGAAAAGCACCGTAGGAGGTTCCAGGCATGTTCCCTCTTTCCAGGCAAAGGAAAAGGCTGAGAGCCAAAGTGACAGGGTCTGCTTGTGTGTCCTGTTAGGAGGTTTCAGACAAGCTATGCCTTTCAGTCCTAGCTTCTTTACTTTGGGAGTTATTGCTGGACGTTTAGCATGTTTTGAACTGCAGTCTGCTAGGGCCGAGAAAAGCACCGTAGGAGGTTCCAGGCATGTTCCCTCTTTCCAGGCAAAGGAAAAGGCTGAGAGCCAAAGTGACAGGGTCTGCTTGTGTGTCCTGTTAGGAGGTTTCAGACAAGCTATGCCTTTCAGGCCTAGCTTCTTTACTTTGGGAGTTATTGCTGGACGTTTAGCATGTTTTGAACTGCAGTCTGCTAGGGCCGAGAAAAGCACCGTAGGAGGTTCCAGGCATGTTCCCTCTTTCCAGGCAAAGGAAAAGGCTGAGAGCCAAAGTGACAGGGTCTGCTTGTGTGTCCTGTTAGGAGGTTTCAGACAAGCTATGCCTTTCATGCCTAGCTTCTTTACTTTGGGAGTTATTGCTGGACGTTTAGCATGTTTTGAACTGCAGTCTGCTAGGGCCGAGAAAAGCACCGTAGGAGGTTCCAGGCATGTTCCCTCTTTCCAGGCAAAGGAAAAGGCTGAGAGCCAAAGTGACAGGGTCTGCTTGTGTGTCCTGTTAGGAGGTTGAGACAAGCTATGCCTTTCATGTCTAGCTTCTTTACTTTGGGAGTTATTGCTGGACGTTTAGCATGTTTTGAACTGCAGTCTGCTAGGGCCGAGAAAAGCACCGTAGGAGGTTCCAGGCATGTTCCCTCTTTCCAGGCAAAGGAAAAGGCTGAGAGCCAAAGTGACAGGGTCTGCTTGTGTGTCCTGTTAGGAGGTTTCAGACAAGCTATGCCTTTCATGCCTAGCTTCTTTACTTTGGGAGTTATTGCTGGACGTTTAGCATGTTTTGAACTGCAGTCTGCTAGGGCCGAGAAAAGCACCGTAGGAGGTTCCAGGCATGTTCCCTCTTTCCAGGCAAAGGAAAAGGCTGAGAGCCAAAGTGACAGGGTCTGCTTGTGTGTCCTGTTAGGAGGTTTCAGACAAGCTATGCCTTTCAGTCCTAGCTTCTTTACTTTGGGAGTTATTGCTGGACGTTTAGCATGTTTTGAACTGCAGTCTGCTAGGGCCGAGAAAAGCACCGTAGGAGGTTTCAGGCATGTTCCCTCTTTCCAGGCAAAGGAAAAGGCTGAGAGCCAAAGTGACAGGGTCTGCTTGTGTGTCCTGTTAGGAGGTTTCAGACAAGCAATGCCTTTCAGTCCTAGCTTCTTTACTTTGGGAGTTATTACTGGATGTTTAGCATGTTTTGAACTGCAGTCTGCTAGGGCCGAGAAAAGCACCGTAGGAGGTTCCAGGCATGTTCCCTCTTTCCAGGCAAAGGAAAAGGCTGAGAGCCAAAGTGACAGGGTCTGCTTGTGTGTCCTGTTAGGAGGTTTCAGACAAGCTATGCCTTTCATGCCTAGCTTCTTTACTTTGGGAGTTATTGCTGGACGTTTAGCATGTTTTGAACTGCAGTCTGCTAGGGCCGAGAAAAGCACCGTAGGAGGTTCCAGGCATGTTCCCTCTTTCCAGGCAAAGGAAAAGGCTGAGAGCCAAAGTGACAGGGTCTGCTTGTGTGTCCTGTTAGGAGGTTTCAGACAAGCTATGCCTTTCAGTCCTAGCTTCTTTACTTTGGGAGTTATTGCTGGACGTTTAGCATGTTTTGAACTGCAGTCTGCTAGGGCCGAGAAAAGCACCGTAGGAGGTTCCAGGCATGTTCCCTCTTTCCAGGCAAAGGAAAAGGCTGAGAGCCAAAGTGACAGGGTCTGCTTGTGTGTCCTGTTAGGAGGTTTCAGACAAGCTATGCCTTTCAGTCCTAGCTTCTTTACTTTGGGAGTTATTGCTGGACGTTTAGCATGTTTTGAACTGCAGTCTGCTAGGGCCGAGAAAAGCACCGTAGGAGGTTCCAGGCATGTTCCCTCTTTCCAGGCAAAGGAAAAGGCTGAGAGCCAAAGTGACAGGGTCTGCTTGTGTGTCCTGTTAGGAGGTTTCAGACAAGCTATGCCTTTCATGCCTAGCTTCTTTACTTTGGGAGTTATTGCTGGACGTTTAGCATGTTTTGAACTGCAGTCTGCTAGGGCCGAGAAAAGCACCGTAGGAGGTTCCAGGCATGTTCCCTCTTTCCAGGCAAAGGAAAAGGCTGAGAGCCAAAGTGACAGGGTCTGCTTGTGTGTCCTGTTAGGAGGTTGAGACAAGCTATGCCTTTCATGTCTAGCTTCTTTACTTTGGGAGTTATTGCTGGACGTTTAGCATGTTTTGAACTGCAGTCTGCTAGGGCCGAGAAAAGCACCGTAGGAGGTTCCAGGCATGTTCCCTCTTTCCAGGCAAAGGAAAAGGCTGAGAGCCAAAGTGACAGGGTCTGCTTGTGTGTCCTGTTAGGAGGTTTCAGACAAGCTATGCCTTTCAGTCCTAGCTTCTTTACTTTGGGAGTTATTGCTGGACGTTTAGCATGTTTTGAACTGCAGTCTGCTAGGGCCGAGAAAAGCACCGTAGGAGGTTCCAGGCATGTTCCCTCTTTCCAGGCAAAGGAAAAGGCTGAGAGCCAAAGTGACAGGGTCTGCTTGTGTGTCCTGTTAGGAGGTTTCAGACAAGCTATGCCTTTCAGTCCTAGCTTCTTTACTTTGGGAGTTATTGCTGGACGTTTAGCATGTTTTGAACTGCAGTCTGCTAGGGCCGAGAAAAGCACCGTAGGAGGTTCCAGGCATGTTCCCTCTTTCCAGGCAAAGGAAAAGGCTGAGAGCCAAAGTGACAGGGTCTGCTTGTGTGTCCTGTTAGGAGGTTTCAGACAAGCTATGCCTTTCATGCCTAGCTTCTTTACTTTGGGAGTTATTGCTGGACGTTTAGCATGTTTTGAACTGCAGTCTGCTAGGGCCGAGAAAAGCACCGTAGGAGGTTCCAGGCATGTTCCCTCTTTCCAGGCAAAGGAAAAGGCTGAGAGCCAAAGTGACAGGGTCTGCTTGTGTGTCCTGTTAGGAGGTTTCAGACAAGCTATGCCTTTCAGTCCTAGCTTCTTTACTTTGGGAGTTATTGCTGGACGTTTAGCATGTTTTGAACTGCAGTCTGCTAGGGCCGAGAAAAGCACCGTAGGAGGTTCCAGGCATGTTCCCTCTTTCCAGGCAAAGGAAAAGGCTGAGAGCCAAAGTGACAGGGTCTGCTTGTGTGTCCTGTTAGGAGGTTTCAGACAAGCTATGCCTTTCATGCCTAGCTTCTTTACTTTGGGAGTTATTGCTGGACGTTTAGCATGTTTTGAACTGCAGTCTGCTAGGGCCGAGAAAAGCACCGTAGGAGGTTCCAGGCATGTTCCCTCTTTCCAGGCAAAGGAAAAGGCTGAGAGCCAAAGTGACAGGGTCTGCTTGTGTGTCCTGTTAGGAGGTTTCAGACAAGCTATGCCTTTCATGCCTAGCTTCTTTACTTTGGGAGTTATTGCTGGACGTTTAGCATGTTTTGAACTGCAGTCTGCTAGGGCCGAGAAAAGCACCGTAGGAGGTTCCAGGCATGTTCCCTCTTTCCAGGCAAAGGAAAAGGCTGAGAGCCAAAGTGACAGGGTCTGCTTGTGTGTCCTGTTAGGAGGTTTCAGACAAGCTATGCCTTTCATGCCTAGCTTCTTTACTTTGGGAGTTATTGCTGGACGTTTAGCATGTTTTGAACTGCAGTCTGCTAGGGCCGAGAAAAGCACCGTAGGAGGTTCCAGGCATGTTCCCTCTTTCCAGGCAAAGGAAAAGGCTGAGAGCCAAAGTGACAGGGTCTGCTCGTGTGTCCTGTTAGGAGGTTTCAGACAAGCTATGCCTTTCAGGCCTAGCTTCTTTACTTTGGGAGTTATTGCTGGACGTTTAGCATGTTTTGAACTGCAGTCTGCTAGGGCCGAGAAAAGCACTGTAGGAGGTTCCAGGCATGTTCCCTCTTTCCAGGCAAAGGAAAAGGCTGAGAGCCAAAGTGACAGGGTCTGCTTGTGTGTCCTGTTAGGAGGTTTCAGACAAGCTATGCCTTTCAGGCCTAGCTTCTTTACTTTGGGAGTTATTGCTGGACGACGTTTAGCATGTTTTGAACTGCAGTCTGCTAGGGCCGAGAAAAGCACCGTAGGAGGTTCCAGGCATGTTCCCTCTTTCCAGGCAAAGGAAAAGGCTGAGAGCCAAAGTGACAGGGTCTGCTTGTGTGTCCTGTTAGGAGGTTTCAGACAAGCTATGCCTTTCTTGCCTAGCTTCTTTACTTTGGGAGTTATTGCTGGACGTTTAGCATGTTTTGAACTGCAGTCTGCTAGGGCCGAGAAAAGCACCGTAGGAGGTTCCAGGCATGTTCCCTCTTTCCAGGCAAAGGAAAAGGCTGAGAGCCAAAGTGACAGGGTCTGCTTGTGTGTCCTGTTAGGAGGTTTCAGACAAGCAATGCCTTTCATGCCTAGCTTCTTTACTTTGGGAGTTATTGCTGGACGTTTAGCATGTTTTGAACTGCAGTCTGCTAGGGCCGAGAAAAGCACCGTAGGAGGTTCCAGGCATGTTCCCTCTTTCCAGGCAAAGGAAAAGTCTGAGAGCCAAAGTGACAGGGTCTGCTTGTGTGTCCTGTTAGGAGGTTTCAGACAAGCTATGCCTTTCATGCCTAGCTTCTTTACTTTGGGAGTTATTGCTGGACGTTTAGCATGTTTTGAACTGCAGTCTGCTAGGGCCGAGAAAAGCACCGTAGGAGGTTCCAGGCATGTTCCCTCTTTCCAGGCAAAGGAAAAGGCTGAGAGCCAAAGTGACAGGGTCTGCTTGTGTGTCCTGTTAGGAGGTTTCAGACAAGCTATGCCTTTCAGTCCTAGCTTCTTTACTTTGGGAGTTATTGCTGGACGTTTAGCATGTTTTGAACTGCAGTCTGCTAGGGCCGAGAAAAGCACCGTAGGAGGTTCCAGGCATGTTCCCTCTTTCCAGGCAAAGGAAAAGGCTGAGAGCCAAAGTGACAGGGTCTGCTTGTGTGTCCTGTTAGGAGGTTTCAGACAAGCTATGCCTTTCAGTCCTAGCTTCTTTACTTTGGGAGTTATTGCTGGACGTTTAGCATGTTTTGAACTGCAGTCTGCTAGGGCCGAGAAAAGCACCGTAGGAGGTTCCAGGCATGTTCCCTCTTTCCAGGCAAAGGAAAAGGCTGAGAGCCAAAGTGACAGGGTCTGCTTGTGTGTCCTGTTAGGAGGTTTCAGACAAGCTATGCCTTTCAGGCCTAGCTTCTTTACTTTGGGAGTTATTGCTGGACGTTTAGCATGTTTTGAACTGCAGTCTGCTAGGGCCGAGAAAAGCACCGTAGGAGGTTCCAGGCATGTTCCCTCTTTCCAGGCAAAGGAAAAGGCTGAGAGCCAAAGTGACAGGGTCTGCTTGTGTGTCCTGTTAGGAGGTTTCAGACAAGCTATGCCTTTCAGTCCTAGCTTCTTTACTTTGGGAGTTATTGCTGGACGTTTAGCATGTTTTGAACTGCAGTCTGCTAGGGCCGAGAAAAGCACCGTAGGAGGTTCCAGGCATGTTCCCTCTTTCCAGGCAAAGGAAAAGGCTGAGAGCCAAAGTGACAGGGTCTGCTTGTGTGTCCTGTTAGGAGGTTTCAGACAAGCTATGCCTTTCAGTCCTAGCTTCTTTACTTTGGGAGTTATTGCTGGACGTTTAGCATGTTTTGAACTGCAGTCTGCTAGGGCCGAGAAAAGCACCGTAGGAGGTTCCAGGCATGTTCCCTCTTTCCAGGCAAAGGAAAAGGCTGAGAGCCAAAGTGACAGGGTCTGCTTGTGTGTCCTGTTAGGAGGTTTCAGACAAGCTATGCCTTTCATGCCTAGCTTCTTTACTTTGGGAGTTATTGCTGGACGTTTAGCATGTTTTGAACTGCAGTCTGCTAGGGCCGAGAAAAGCACCGTAGGAGGTTCCAGGCATGTTCCCTCTTTCCAGGCAAAGGAAAAGGCTGAGAGCCAAAGTGACAGGGTCTGCTTGTGTGTCCTGTTAGGAGGTTTCAGACAAGCTATGCCTTTCAGTCCTAGCTTCTTTACTTTGGGAGTTATTGCTGGACGTTTAGCATGTTTTGAACTGCAGTCTGCTAGGGCCGAGAAAAGCACCGTAGGAGGTTCCAGGCATGTTCCCTCTTTCCAGGCAAAGGAAAAGGCTGAGAGCCAAAGTGACAGGGTCTGCTTGTGTGTCCTGTTAGGAGGTTTCAGACAAGCTATGCCTTTCATGCCTAGCTTCTTTACTTTGGGAGTTATTGCTGGACGTTTAGCATGTTTTGAACTGCAGTCTGCTAGGGCCGAGAAAAGCACCGTAGGAGGTTCCAGGCATGTTCCCTCTTTCCAGGCAAAGGAAAAGGCTGAGAGCCAAAGTGACAGGGTCTGCTTGTGTGTCCTGTTAGGAGGTTTCAGACAAGCTATGCCTTTCATGCCTAGCTTCTTTACTTTGGGAGTTATTGCTGGACGTTTAGCATGTTTTGAACTGCAGTCTGCTAGGGCCGAGAAAAGCACCGTAGGAGGTTCCAGGCATGTTCCCTCTTTCCAGGCAAAGGAAAAGGCTGAGAGCCAAAGTGACAGGGTCTGCTTGTGTGTCCTGTTAGGAGGTTTCAGACAAGCTATGCCTTTCATGCCTAGCTTCTTTACTTTGGGAGTTATTGCTGGACGTTTAGCATGTTTTGAACTGCAGTCTGCTAGGGCCGAGAAAAGCACCGTAGGAGGTTCCAGGCATGTTCCCTCTTTCCAGGCAAAGGAAAAGGCTGAGAGCCAAAGTGACAGGGTCTGCTTGTGTGTCCTGTTAGGAGGTTTCAGACAAGCTATGCCTTTCATGCCTAGCTTCTTTACTTTGGGAGTTATTGCTGGACGTTTAGCATGTTTTGAACTGCAGTCTGCTAGGGCCGAGAAAAGCACCGTAGGAGGTTCCAGGCATGTTCCCTCTTTCCAGGCAAAGGAAAAGGCTGAGAGCCAAAGTGACAGGGTCTGCTCGTGTGTCCTGTTAGGAGGTTTCAGACAAGCTATGCCTTTCAGGCCTAGCTTCTTTACTTTGGGAGTTATTGCTGGACGTTTAGCATGTTTTGAACTGCAGTCTGCTAGGGCCGAGAAAAGTACTGTAGGAGGTTCCAGGCATGTTCCCTCTTTCCAGGCAAAGGAAAAGGCTGAGAGCCAAAGTGACAGGGTCTGCTTGTGTGTCCTGTTAGGAGGTTTCAGACAAGCTATGCCTTTCAGGCCTAGCTTCTTTACTTTGGGAGTTATTGCTGGACGACGTTTAGCATGTTTTGAACTGCAGTCTGCTAGGGCCGAGAAAAGCACCGTAGGAGGTTCCAGGCATGTTCCCTCTTTCCAGGCAAAGGAAAAGGCTGAGAGCCAAAGTGACAGGGTCTGCTTGTGTGTCCTGTTAGGAGGTTTCAGACAAGCTATGCCTTTCATGCCTAGCTTCTTTACTTTGGGAGTTATTGCTGGACGTTTAGCATGTTTTGAACTGCAGTCTGCTAGGGCCGAGAAAAGCACCGTAGGAGGTTCCAGGCATGTTCCCTCTTTCCAGGCAAAGGAAAAGGCTGAGAGCCAAAGTGACAGGGTCTGCTTGTGTGTCCTGTTAGGAGGTTTCAGACAAGCAATGCCTTTCATGCCTAGCTTCTTTACTTTGGGAGTTATTGCTGGACGTTTAGCATGTTTTGAACTGCAGTCTGCTAGGGCCGAGAAAAGCACCGTAGGAGGTTCCAGGCATGTTCCCTCTTTCCAGGCAAAGGAAAAGTCTGAGAGCCAAAGTGACAGGGTCTGCTTGTGTGTCCTGTTAGGAGGTTTCAGACAAGCTATGCCTTTCATGCCTAGCTTCTTTACTTTGGGAGTTATTGCTGGACGTTTAGCATGTTTTGAACTGCAGTCTGCTAGGGCCGAGAAAAGCACCGTAGGAGGTTCCAGGCATGTTCCCTCTTTCCAGGCAAAGGAAAAGGCTGAGAGCCAAAGTGACAGGGTCTGCTTGTGTGTCCTGTTAGGAGGTTTCAGACAAGCTATGCCTTTCAGTCCTAGCTTCTTTACTTTGGGAGTTATTGCTGGACGTTTAGCATGTTTTGAACTGCAGTCTGCTAGGGCCGAGAAAAGCACCGTAGGAGGTTCCAGGCATGTTCCCTCTTTCCAGGCAAAGGAAAAGGCTGAGAGCCAAAGTGACAGGGTCTGCTTGTGTGTCCTGTTAGGAGGTTTCAGACAAGCTATGCCTTTCAGTCCTAGCTTCTTTACTTTGGGAGTTATTGCTGGACGTTTAGCATGTTTTGAACTGCAGTCTGCTAGGGCCGAGAAAAGCACCGTAGGAGGTTCCAGGCATGTTCCCTCTTTCCAGGCAAAGGAAAAGGCTGAGAGCCAAAGTGACAGGGTCTGCTTGTGTGTCCTGTTAGGAGGTTTCAGACAAGCTATGCCTTTCAGGCCTAGCTTCTTTACTTTGGGAGTTATTGCTGGACGTTTAGCATGTTTTGAACTGCAGTCTGCTAGGGCCGAGAAAAGCACCGTAGGAGGTTCCAGGCATGTTCCCTCTTTCCAGGCAAAGGAAAAGGCTGAGAGCCAAAGTGACAGGGTCTGCTTGTGTGTCCTGTTAGGAGGTTTCAGACAAGCTATGCCTTTCATGCCTAGCTTCTTTACTTTGGGAGTTATTGCTGGACGTTTAGCATGTTTTGAACTGCAGTCTGCTAGGGCCGAGAAAAGCACCGTAGGAGGTTCCAGGCATGTTCCCTCTTTCCAGGCAAAGGAAAAGGCTGAGAGCCAAAGTGACAGGGTCTGCTTGTGTGTCCTGTTAGGAGGTTGAGACAAGCTATGCCTTTCATGCCTAGCTTCTTTACTTTGGGAGTTATTGCTGGACGTTTAGCATGTTTTGAACTGCAGTCTGCTAGGGCCGAGAAAAGCACCGTAGGAGGTTCCAGGCATGTTCCCTCTTTCCAGGCAAAGGAAAAGGCTGAGAGCCAAAGTGACAGGGTCTGCTTGTGTGTCCTGTTAGGAGGTTTCAGACAAGCTATGCCTTTCATGCCTAGCTTCTTTACTTTGGGAGTTATTGCTGGACGTTTAGCATGTTTTGAACTGCAGTCTGCTAGGGCCGAGAAAAGCACCGTAGGAGGTTCCAGGCATGTTCCCTCTTTCCAGGCAAAGGAAAAGGCTGAGAGCCAAAGTGACAGGGTCTGCTTGTGTGTCCTGTTAGGAGGTTTCAGACAAGCAATGCCTTTCAGGCCTAGCTTCTTTACTTTGGGAGTTATTGCTGGACGTTTAGCATGTTTTGAACTGCAGTCTGCTAGGGCCGAGAAAAGCACCGTAGGAGGTTCCAGGCATGTTCCCTCTTTCCAGGCAAAGGAAAAGGCTGAGAGCCAAAGTGACAGGGTCTGCTTGTGTGTCCTGTTAGGAGGTTTCAGACAAGCTATGCCTTTCAGTCCTAGCTTCTTTACTTTGGGAGTTATTGCTGGACGTTTAGCATGTTTTGAACTGCAGTCTGCTAGGGCCGAGAAAAGCACCGTAGGAGGTTCCAGGCATGTTCCCTCTTTCCAGGCAAAGGAAAAGGCTGAGAGCCAAAGTGACAGGGTCTGCTTGTGTGTCCTGTTAGGAGGTTTCAGCCAAGCTATGCCTTTCAGGCCTAGCTTCTTTACTTTGGGAGTTATTGCTGGACGTTTAGCATGTTTTGAACTGCAGTCTGCTAGGGCCGAGAAAAGCACCGTAGGAGGTTCCAGGCATGTTCCCTCTTTCCAGGCAAAGGAAAAGGCTGAGAGCCAAAGTGACAGGGTCTGCTTGTGTGTCCTGTTAGGAGGTTTCAGACAAGCTATGCCTTTCAGTCCTAGCTTCTTTACTTTGGGAGTTATTGCTGGACGTTTAGCATGTTTTGAACTGCAGTCTGCTAGGGCCGAGAAAAGCACCGTAGGAGGTTCCAGGCATGTTCCCTCTTTCCAGGCAAAGGAAAAGGCTGAGAGCCAAAGTGACAGGGTCTGCTTGTGTGTCCTGTTAGGAGGTTTCAGACAAGCTATGCCTTTCATGCCTAGCTTCTTTACTTTGGGAGTTATTGCTGGACGTTTAGCATGTTTTGAACTGCAGTCTGCTAGGGCCGAGAAAAGCACCGTAGGAGGTTCCAGGCATGTTCCCTCTTTCCAGGCAAAGGAAAAGGCTGAGAGCCAAAGTGACAGGGTCTGCTTGTGTGTCCTGTTAGGAGGTTTCAGACAAGCTATGCCTTTCATGCCTAGCTTCTTTACTTTGGGAGTTATTGCTGGACGTTTAGCATGTTTTGAACTGCAGTCTGCTAGGGCCGAGAAAAGCACCGTAGGAGGTTCCAGGCATGTTCCCTCTTTCCAGGCAAAGGAAAAGGCTGAGAGCCAAAGTGACAGGGTCTGCTTGTGTGTCCTGTTAGGAGGTTTCAGACAAGCTATGCCTTTCATGCCTAGCTTCTTTACTTTGGGAGTTATTGCTGGACGTTTAGCATGTTTTGAACTGCAGTCTGCTAGGGCCGAGAAAAGCACCGTAGGAGGTTCCAGGCATGTTCCCTCTTTCCAGGCAAAGGAAAAGGCTGAGAGCCAAAGTGACAGGGTCTGCTTGTGTGTCCTGTTAGGAGGTTTCAGACAAGCTATGCCTTTCATGCCTAGCTTCTTTACTTTGGGAGTTATTGCTGGACGTTTAGCATGTTTTGAACTGCAGTCTGCTAGGGCCGAGAAAAGCACCGTAGGAGGTTCCAGGCATGTTCCCTCTTTCCAGGCAAAGGAAAAGGCTGAGAGCCAAAGTGACAGGGTCTGCTTGTGTGTCCTGTTAGGAGGTTTCAGACAAGCTATGCCTTTCATGCCTAGCTTCTTTACTTTGGGAGTTATTGCTGGACGTTTAGCATGTTTTGAACTGCAGTCTGCTAGGGCCGAGAAAAGCACCGTAGGAGGTTCCAGGCATGTTCCCTCTTTCCAGGCAAAGGAAAAGGCTGAGAGCCAAAGTGACAGGGTCTGCTTGTGTGTCCTGTTAGGAGGTTTCAGACAAGCTATGCCTTTCAGTCCTAGCTTCTTTACTTTGGGAGTTATTGCTGGACGTTTAGCATGTTTTGAACTGCAGTTCGCTAGGGCCGAGAAAAGCACCGTAGGAGGTTCCAGGCATGTTCCCTCTTTCCAGGCAAAGGAAAAGGCTGAGAGCCAAAGTGACAGGGTCTGCTTGTGTGTCCTGTTAGGAGGTTTCAGACAAGCTATGCCTTTCATGCCTAGCTTCTTTACTTTGGGAGTTATTGCTGGACGTTTAGCATGTTTTGAACTGCAGTCTGCTAGGGCCGAGAAAAGCACCGTAGGAGGTTCCAGGCATGTTCCCTCTTTCCAGGCAAAGGAAAAGGCTGAGAGCCAAAGTGACAGGGTCTGCTCGTGTGTCCTGTTAGGAGGTTTCAGACAAGCTATGCCTTTCAGGCCTAGCTTCTTTACTTTGGGAGTTATTGCTGGACGTTTAGCATGTTTTGAACTGCAGTCTGCTAGGGCCGAGAAAAGCACCGTAGGAGGTTCCAGGCATGTTCCCTCTTTCCAGGCAAAGGAAAAGGCTGAGAGCCAAAGTGACAGGGTCTGCTTGTGTGTCCTGTTAGGAGGTTTCAGACAAGCTATGCCTTTCAGTCCTAGCTTCTTTACTTTGGGAGTTATTGCTGGACGTTTAGCATGTTTTGAACTGCAGTCTGCTAGGGCCGAGAAAAGCACCGTAGGAGGTTCCAGGCATGTTCCCTCTTTCCAGGCAAAGGAAAAGGCTGAGAGCCAAAGTGACAGGGTCTGCTTGTGTGTCCTGTTAGGAGGTTTCAGCCAAGCTATGCCTTTCAGGCCTAGCTTCTTTACTTTGGGAGTTATTGCTGGACGTTTAGCATGTTTTGAACTGCAGTCTGCTAGGGCCGAGAAAAGCACCGTAGGAGGTTCCAGGCATGTTCCCTCTTTCCAGGCAAAGGAAAAGGCTGAGAGCCAAAGTGACAGGGTCTGCTTGTGTGTCCTGTTAGGAGGTTTCAGACAAGCTATGCCTTTCATGCCTAGCTTCTTTACTTTAAGAGTTATTGCTGGACGTTTAGCATGTTTTGAACTGCAGTCTGCTAGGGCCGAGAAAAGCACCGTAGGAGGTTCCAGGCATGTTCCCTCTTTCCAGGCAAAGGAAAAGGCTGAGAGCCAAAGTGACAGGGTCTGCTTGTGTGTCCTGTTAGGAGGTTTCAGACAAGCTATGCCTTTCAGGCCTAGCTTCTTTACTTTGGGAGTTATTGCTGGACGTTTAGCATGTTTTGAACTGCAGTCTGCTAGGGCCGAGAAAAGCACCGTAGGAGGTTCCAGGCATGTTCCCTCTTTCCAGGCAAAGGAAAAGGCTGAGAGCCAAAGTGACAGGGTCTGCTTGTGTGTCCTGTTAGGAGGTTTCAGACAAGCTATGCCTTTCAGTCCTAGCTTCTTTACTTTGGGAGTTATTGCTGGACGTTTAGCATGTTTTGAACTGCAGTCTGCTAGGGCCGAGAAAAGCACCGTAGGAGGTTCCAGGCATGTTCCCTCTTTCCAGGCAAAGGAAAAGGCTGAGAGCCAAAGTGACAGGGTCTGCTTGTGTGTCCTGTTAGGAGGTTTCAGACAAGCTATGCCTTTCATGCCTAGCTTCTTTACTTTGGGAGTTATTGCTGGACGTTTAGCATGTTTTGAACTGCAGTCTGCTAGGGCCGAGAAAAGCACCGTAAGAGGTTCCAGGCATGTTCCCTCTTTCCAGGCAAAGGAAAAGGCTGAGAGCCAAAGTGACAGGGTCTGCTTGTGTGTCCTGTTAGGAGGTTTCAGACAAGCTATGCCTTTCATGCCTAGCTTCTTTACTTTGGGAGTTATTGCTGGACGTTTAGCATGTTTTGAACTGCAGTCTGCTAGGGCCGAGAAAAGCACCGTAGGAGGTTCCAGGCATGTTCCCTCTTTCCAGGCAAAGGAAAAGGCTGAGAGCCAAAGTGACAGGGTCTGCTTGTGTGTCCTGTTAGGAGGTTTCAGACAAGCTATGCCTTTCATGCCTAGCTTCTTTACTTTGGGAGTTATTGCTGGACGTTTAGCATGTTTTGAACTGCAGTCTGCTAGGGCCGAGAAAAGCACCGTAGGAGGTTCCAGGCATGTTCCCTCTTTCCAGGCAAAGGAAAAGGCTGAGAGCCAAAGTGACAGGGTCTGCTTGTGTGTCCTGTTAGGAGGTTTCAGACAAGCTATGCCTTTCAGTCCTAGCTTCTTTACTTTGGGAGTTATTGCTGGACGTTTAGCATGTTTTGAACTGCAGTCTGCTAGGGCCGAGAAAAGCACCGTAGGAGGTTCCAGGCATGTTCCCTCTTTCCAGGCAAAGGAAAAGGCTGAGAGCCAAAGTGACAGGGTCTGCTTGTGTGTCCTGTTAGGAGGTTTCAGACAAGCTATGCCTTTCATGCCTAGCTTCTTTACTTTGGGAGTTATTGCTGGACGTTTAGCATGTTTTGAACTGCAGTCTGCTAGGGCCGAGAAAAGCACCGTAGGAGGTTCCAGGCATGTTCCCTCTTTCCAGGCAAAGGAAAAGGCTGAGAGCCAAAGTGACAGGGTCTGCTCGTGTGTCCTGTTAGGAGGTTTCAGACAAGCTATGCCTTTCAGGCCTAGCTTCTTTACTTTGGGAGTTATTGCTGGACGTTTAGCATGTTTTGAACTGCAGTCTGCTAGGGCCGAGAAAAGCACCGTAGGAGGTTCCAGGCATGTTCCCTCTTTCCAGGCAAAGGAAAAGGCTGAGAGCCAAAGTGACAGGGTCTGCTTGTGTGTCCTGTTAGGAGGTTTCAGACAAGCTATGCCTTTCAGTCCTAGCTTCTTTACTTTGGGAGTTATTGCTGGACGTTTAGCATGTTTTGAACTGCAGTCTGCTAGGGCCGAGAAAAGCACCGTAGGAGGTTCCAGGCATGTTCCCTCTTTCCAGGCAAAGGAAAAGGCTGAGAGCCAAAGTGACAGGGTCTGCTTGTGTGTCCTGTTAGGAGGTTTCAGACAAGCTATGCCTTTCAGGCCTAGCTTCTTTACTTTGGGAGTTATTGCTGGACGTTTAGCATGTTTTGAACTGCAGTCTGCTAGGGCCGAGAAAAGCACCGTAGGAGGTTCCAGGCATGTTCCCTCTTTCCAGGCAAAGGAAAAGGCTGAGAGCCAAAGTGACAGGGTCTGCTTGTGTGTCCTGTTAGGAGGTTTCAGACAAGCTATGCCTTTCATGCCTAGCTTCTTTACTTTGGGAGTTATTGCTGGACGTTTAGCATGTTTTGAACTGCAGTCTGCTAGGGCCGAGAAAAGCACCGTAGGAGGTTCCAGGCATGTTCCCTCTTTCCAGGCAAAGGAAAAGGCTGAGAGCCAAAGTGACAGGGTCTGCTTGTGTGTCCTGTTAGGAGGTTTCAGACAAGCTATGCCTTTCATGCCTAGCTTCTTTACTTTGGGAGTTATTGCTGGACGTTTAGCATGTTTTGAACTGCAGTCTGCTAGGGCCGAGAAAAGCACCGTAGGAGGTTCCAGGCATGTTCCCTCTTTCCAGGCAAAGGAAAAGGCTGAGAGCCAAAGTGACAGGGTCTGCTTGTGTGTCCTGTTAGGAGGTTTCAGACAAGCTATGCCTTTCAGTCCTAGCTTCTTTACTTTGGGAGTTATTGCTGGACGTTTAGCATGTTTTGAACTGCAGTCTACTAGGGCCGAGAAAAGCACCGTAGGAGGTTCCAGGCATGTTCCCTCTTTCCAGGCAAAGGAAAAGGCTGAGAGCCAAAGTGACAGGGTCTGCTTGTGTGTCCTGTTAGGAGGTTTCAGACAAGCTATGCCTTTCAGGCCTAGCTTCTTTACTTTGGGAGTTATTGCTGGACGTTTAGCATGTTTTGAACTGCAGTCTGCTAGGGCCGAGAAAAGCACCGTAGGAGGTTCCAGGCATGTTCCCTCTTTCCAGGCAAAGGAAAAGGCTGAGAGCCAAAGTGACAGGGTCTGCTTGTGTGTCCTGTTAGGAGGTTTCAGACAAGCTATGCCTTTCAGTCCTAGCTTCTTTACTTTGGGAGTTATTGCTGGACGTTTAGCATGTTTTGAACTGCAGTCTGCTAGGGCCGAGAAAAGCACCGTAGGAGGTTCCAGGCATGTTCCCTCTTTCCAGGCAAAGGAAAAGGCTGAGAGCCAAAGTGACAGGGTCTGCTTGTGTGTCCTGTTAGGAGGTTTCAGACAAGCTATGCCTTTCATGCCTAGCTTCTTTACTTTGGGAGTTATTGCTGGACGTTTAGCATGTTTTGAACTGCAGTCTGCTAGGGCCGAGAAAAGCACCGTAGGAGGTTCCAGGCATGTTCCCTCTTTCCAGGCAAAGGAAAAGGCTGAGAGCCAAAGTGACAGGGTCTGCTTGTGTGTCCTGTTAGGAGGTTTCAGACAAGCTATGCCTTTCAGTCCTAGCTTCTTTACTTTGGGAGTTATTGCTGGACGTTTAGCATGTTTTGAACTGCAGTCTGCTAGGGCCGAGAAAAGCACCGTAGGAGGTTCCAGGCATGTTCCCTCTTTCCAGGCAAAGGAAAAGGCTGAGAGCCAAAGTGACAGGGTCTGCTTGTGTGTCCTGTTAGGAGGTTTCAGACAAGCTATGCCTTTCAGGCCTAGCTTCTTTACTTTGGGAGTTATTGCTGGACGTTTAGCATGTTTTGAACTGCAGTCTGCTAGGGCCGAGAAAAGCACCGTAGGAGGTTCCAGGCATGTTCCCTCTTTCCAGGCAAAGGAAAAGGCTGAGAGCCAAAGTGACAGGGTCTGCTTGTGTGTCCTGTTAGGAGGTTTCAGACAAGCTATGCCTTTCATGCCTAGCTTCTTTACTTTGGGAGTTATTGCTGGACGTTTAGCATGTTTTGAACTGCAGTCTGCTAGGGCCGAGAAAAGCACCGTAGGAGGTTCCAGGCATGTTCCCTCTTTCCAGGCAAAGGAAAAGGCTGAGAGCCAAAGTGACAGGGTCTGCTCGTGTGTCCTGTTAGGAGGTTTCAGACAAGCTATGCCTTTCAGGCCTAGCTTCTTTACTTTGGGAGTTATTGCTGGACGTTTAGCATGTTTTGAACTGCAGTCTGCTAGGGCCGAGAAAAGCACCGTAGGAGGTTCCAGGCATGTTCCCTCTTTCCAGGCAAAGGAAAAGGCTGAGAGCCAAAGTGACAGGGTCTGCTTGTGTGTCCTGTTAGGAGGTTTCAGACAAGCTATGCCTTTCAGGCCTAGCTTCTTTACTTTGGGAGTTATTGCTGGACGTTTAGCATGTTTTGAACTGCAGTCTGCTAGGGCCGAGAAAAGCACCGTAGGAGGTTCCAGGCATGTTCCCTCTTTCCAGGCAAAGGAAAAGGCTGAGAGCCAAAGTGACAGGGTCTGCTTGTGTGTCCTGTTAGGAGGTTTCAGACAAGCTATGCCTTTCATGCCTAGCTTCTTTACTTTGGGAGTTATTGCTGGACGTTTAGCATGTTTTGAACTGCAGTCTGCTAGGGCCGAGAAAAGCACCGTAGGAGGTTCCAGGCATGTTCCCTCTTTCCAGGCAAAGGAAAAGGCTGAGAGCCAAAGTGACAGGGTCTGCTTGTGTGTCCTGTTAGGAGGTTTCAGACAAGCTATGCCTTTCATGCCTAGCTTCTTTACTTTGGGAGTTATTGCTGGACGTTTAGCATGTTTTGAACTGCAGTCTGCTAGGGCCGAGAAAAGCACCGTAGGAGGTTCCAGGCATCTTCCCTCTTTCCAGGCAAAGGAAAAGTCTGAGAGCCAAAGTGACAGGGTCTGCTTGTGTGTCCTGTTAGGAGGTTTCAGACAAGCTATGCCTTTCATGCCTAGCTTCTTTACTTTGGGAGTTATTGCTGGACGTTTAGCATGTTTTGAACTGCAGTCTGTTAGGGCCGAGAAAAGCACCGTAGGAGGTTCCAGGCATGTTCCCTCTTTCCAGGCAAAGGAAAAGGCTGAGAGCCAAAGTGACAGGGTCTGCTTGTGTGTCCTGTTAGGAGGTTTCAGACAAGCTATGCCTTTCAGTCCTAGCTTCTTTACTTTGGGAGTTATTGCTGGACGTTTAGCATGTTTTGAACTGCAGTCTGCTAGGGCCGAGAAAAGCACCGTAGGAGGTTCCAGGCATGTTCCCTCTTTCCAGGCAAAGGAAAAGGCTGAGAGCCAAAGTGACAGGGTCTGCTTGTGTGTCCTGTTAGGAGGTTTCAGACAAGCTATGCCTTTCATGCCTAGCTTCTTTACTTTGGGAGTTATTGCTGGACGTTTAGCATGTTTTGAACTGCAGTCTGCTAGGGCCGAGAAAAGCACCGTAGGAGGTTCCAGGCATGTTCCCTCTTTCCAGGCAAAGGAAAAGGCTGAGAGCCAAAGTGACAGGGTCTGCTTGTGTGTCCTGTTAGGAGGTTTCAGACAAGCTATGCCTTTCATGCCTAGCTTCTTTACTTTGGGAGTTATTGCTGGACGTTTAGCATGTTTTGAACGGCAGTCTGCTAGGGCCGAGAAAAGCACCGTAGGAGGTTCCAGGCATGTTCCCTCTTTCCAGGCAAAGGAAAAGGCTGAGAGCCAAAGTGACAGGGTCTGCTTGTGTGTCCTGTTAGGAGGTTTCAGACAAGCTATGCCTTTCAGTCCTAGCTTCTTTACTTTGGGAGTTATTGCTGGACGTTTAGCATGTTTTGAACTGCAGTCTGCTAGGGCCGAGAAAAGCACCGTAGGAGGTTCCAGGCATGTTCCCTCTTTCCAGGCAAAGGAAAAGGCTGAGAGCCAAAGTGACAGGGTCTGCTTGTGTGTCCTGTTAGGAGGTTTCAGACAAGCTATGCCTTTCATGCCTAGCTTCTTTACTTTGGGAGTTATTGCTGGACGTTTAGCATGTTTTGAACTGCAGTCTGCTAGGGCCGAGAAAAGCACCGTAGGAGGTTCCAGGCATGTTCCCTCTTTCCAGGCAAAGGAAAAGGCTGAGAGCCAAAGTGACAGGGTCTGCTTGTGTGTCCTGTTAGGAGGTTTCAGACAAGCTATGCCTTTCAGTCCTAGCTTCTTTACTTTGGGAGTTATTGCTGGACGTTTAGCATGTTTTGAACTGCAGTCTGCTAGGGCCGAGAAAAGCACCGTAGGAGGTTCCAGGCATGTTCCCTCTTTCCAGGCAAAGGAAAAGGCTGAGAGCCAAAGTGACAGGGTCTGCTTGTGTGTCCTGTTAGGAGGTTTCAGACAAGCTATGCCTTTCATGCCTAGCTTCTTTACTTTGGGAGTTATTGCTGGACGTTTAGCATGTTTTGAACTGCAGTCTGCTAGGGCATAGAAAAGCACCGTAGGAGGTTCCAGGCATGTTCCCTCTTTCCAGGCAAAGGAAAAGGCTGAGAGCCAAAGTGACAGGGTCTGCTTGTGTGTCCTGTTAGGAGGTTTCAGACAAGCTATGCCTTTCAGTCCTAGCTTCTTTACTTTGGGAGTTATTGCTGGACGTTTAGCATGTTTTGAACTGCAGTCTGCTAGGGCCGAGAAAAGCACCGTAGGAGGTTCCAGGCATGTTCCCTCTTTCCAGGCAAAGGAAAAGTCTGAGAGCCAAAGTGACAGGGTCTGCTTGTGTGTCCTGTTAGGAGGTTTCAGACAAGCTATGCCTTTCATGCCTAGCTTCTTTACTTTGGGAGTTATTGCTGGACGTTTAGCATGTTTTGAACTGCAGTCTGCTAGGGCCGAGAAAAGCACCGTAGGAGGTTCCAGGCATGTTCCCTCTTTCCAGGCAAAGGAAAAGGCTGAGAGCCAAAGTGACAGGGTCTGCTTGTGTGTCCTGTTAGGAGGTTTCAGACAAGCTATGCCTTTCAGTCCTAGCTTCTTTACTTTGGGAGTTATTGCTGGACGTTTAGCATGTTTTGAACTGCAGTCTGCTAGGGCATAGAAAAGCACCGTAGGAGGTTCCAGGCATGTTCCCTCTTTCCAGGCAAAGGAAAAGGCTGAGAGCCAAAGTGACAGGGTCTGCTTGTGTGTCCTGTTAGGAGGTTTCAGACAAGCTATGCCTTTCAGGCCTAGCTTCTTTACTTTGGGAGTTATTGCTGGACGTTTAGCATGTTTTGAACTGCAGTCTGCTAGGGCCGAGAAAAGCACCGTAGGAGGTTCCAGGCATGTTCCCTCTTTCCAGGCAAAGGAAAAGGCTGAGAGCCAAAGTGACAGGGTCTGCTTGTGTGTCCTGTTAGGAGGTTGAGACAAGCTATGCCTTTCATGCCTAGCTTCTTTACTTTGGGAGTTATTGCTGGACGTTTAGCATGTTTTGAACTGCAGTCTGCTAGGGCCGAGAAAAGCACCGTAGGAGGTTCCAGGCATGTTCCCTCTTTCCAGGCAAAAAAAAAGGCTGAGAGCCAAAGTGACAGGGTCTGCTTGTGTGTCCTGTTAGGAGGTTTCAGACAAGCTATGCCTTTCAGTCCTAGCTTCTTTACTTTGGGAGTTATTGCTGGACGTTTAGCATGTTTTGAACTGCAGTCTGCTAGGGCCGAGAAAAGCACCGTAGGAGGTTCCAGGCATGTTCCCTCTTTCCAGGCAAAGGAAAAGGCTGAGAGCCAAAGTGACAGGGTCTGCTTGTGTGTCCTGTTAGGAGGTTTCAGACAAGCTATGCCTTTCATGCCTAGCTTCTTTACTTTGGGAGTTATTGCTGGACGTTTAGCATGTTTTGAACTGCAGTCTGCTAGGGCCGAGAAAAGCACCGTAGGAGGTTCCAGGCATGTTCCCTCTTTCCAGGCAAAGGAAAAGGCTGAGAGCCAAAGTGACAGGGTCTGCTTGTGTGTCCTGTTAGGAGGTTTCAGACAAGCTATGCCTTTCATGCCTAGCTTCTTTACTTTGGGAGTTATTGCTGGACGTTTAGCATGTTTTGAACTGCAGTCTGCTAGGGCCGAGAAAAGCACCGTAGGAGGTTCCAGGCATGTTCCCTCTTTCCAGGCAAAGGAAAAGGCTGAGAGCCAAAGTGACAGGGTCTGCTTGTGTGTCCTGTTAGGAGGTTTCAGACAAGCTATGCCTTTCAGTCCTAGCTTCTTTACTTTGGGAGTTATTGCTGGACGTTTAGCATGTTTTGAACTGCAGTCTGCTAGGGCCGAGAAAAGCACCGTAGGAGGTTCCAGGCATGTTCCCTCTTTCCAGGCAAAGGAAAAGGCTGAGAGCCAAAGTGACAGGGTCTGCTTGTGTGTCCTGTTAGGAGGTTTCAGACAAGCTATGCCTTTCAGTCCTAGCTTCTTTACTTTGGGAGTTATTGCTGGACGTTTAGCATGTTTTGAACTGCAGTCTGCTAGGGCCGAGAAAAGCACCGTAGGAGGTTCCAGGCATGTTCCCTCTTTCCAGGCAAAGGAAAAGGCTGAGAGCCAAAGTGACAGGGTCTGCTTGTGTGTCCTGTTAGGAGGTTTCAGACAAGCTATGCCTTTCAGTCCTAGCTTCTTTACTTTGGGAGTTATTGCTGGACGTTTAGCATGTTTTGAACTGCAGTCTGCTAGGGCCGAGAAAAGCACCGTAGGAGGTTCCAGGCATGTTCCCTCTTTCCAGGCAAAGGAAAAGGCTGAGAGCCAAAGTGACAGGGTCTGCTTGTGTGTCCTGTTAGGAGGTTTCAGACAAGCTATGCCTTTCATGCCTAGCTTCTTTACTTTGGGAGTTATTGCTGGACGTTTAGCATGTTTTGAACTGCAGTCTGCTAGGGCCGAGAAAAGCACCGTAGGAGGTTCCAGGCATGTTCCCTCTTTCCAGGCAAAGGAAAAGGCTGAGAGCCAAAGTGACAGGGTCTGCTTGTGTGTCCTGTTAGGAGGTTTCAGACAAGCTATGCCTTTCAGTCCTAGCTTCTTTACTTTGGGAGTTATTGCTGGACGTTTAGCATGTTTTGAACTGCAGTCTGCTAGGGCCGAGAAAAGCACCGTAGGAGGTTCCAGGCATGTTCCCTCTTTCCAGGCAAAGGAAAAGGCTGAGAGCCAAAGTGACAGGGTCTGCTTGTGTGTCCTGTTAGGAGGTTTCAGACAAGCTATGCCTTTCAGTCCTAGCTTCTTTACTTTGGGAGTTATTGCTGGACGTTTAGCATGTTTTGAACTGCAGTCTGCTAGGGCCGAGAAAAGCACCGTAGGAGGTTCCAGGCATGTTCCCTCTTTCCAGGCAAAGGAAAAGGCTGAGAGCCAAAGTGACAGGGTCTGCTTGTGTGTCCTGTTAGGAGGTTTCAGACAAGCTATGCCTTTCAGGCCTAGCTTCTTTACTTTGGGAGTTATTGCTGGACGTTTAGCATGTTTTGAACTGCAGTCTGCTAGGGCCGAGAAAAGCACCGTAGGAGGTTCCAGGCATGTTCCCTCTTTCCAGGCAAAGGAAAAGGCTGAGAGCCAAAGTGACAGGGTCTGCTTGTGTGTCCTGTTAGGAGGTTTCAGACAAGCTATGCCTTTCATGCCTAGCTTCTTTACTTTGGGAGTTATTGCTGGACGTTTAGCATGTTTTGAACTGCAGTCTGCTAGGGCCGAGAAAAGCACCGTAGGAGGTTCCAGGCATGTTCCCTCTTTCCAGGCAAAGGAAAAGGCTGAGAGCCAAAGTGACAGGGTCTGCTTGTGTGTCCTGTTAGGAGGTTTCAGACAAGCTATGCCTTTCATGCCTAGCTTCTTTACTTTGGGAGTTATTGCTGGACGTTTAGCATGTTTTGAACTGCAGTCTGCTAGGGCCGAGAAAAGCACCGTAGGAGGTTCCAGGCATGTTCCCTCTTTCCAGGCAAAGGAAAAGGCTGAGAGCCAAAGTGACAGGGTCTGCTTGTGTGTCCTGTTAGGAGGTTTCAGACAAGCTATGCCTTTCAGTCCTAGCTTCTTTACTTTGGGAGTTATTGCTGGACGTTTAGCATGTTTTGAACTGCAGTCTGCTAGGGCCGAGAAAAGCACCGTAGGAGGTTCCAGGCATGTTCCCTCTTTCCAGGCAAAGGAAAAGGCTGAGAGCCAAAGTGACAGGGTCTGCTTGTGTGTCCTGTTAGGAGGTTTCAGACAAGCTATGCCTTTCAGGCCTAGCTTCTTTACTTTGGGAGTTATTGCTGGACGTTTAGCATGTTTTGAACTGCAGTCTGCTAGGGCCGAGAAAAGCACCGTAGGAGGTTCCAGGCATGTTCCCTCTTTCCAGGCAAAGGAAAAGGCTGAGAGCCAAAGTGACAGGGTCTGCTTGTGTGTCCTGTTAGGAGGTTTCAGACAAGCTATGCCTTTCATGCCTAGCTTCTTTACTTTGGGAGTTATTGCTGGACGTTTAGCATGTTTTGAACTGCAGTCTGCTAGGGCCGAGAAAAGCACCGTAGGAGGTTCCAGGCATGTTCCCTCTTTCCAGGCAAAGGAAAAGGCTGAGAGCCAAAGTGACAGGGTCTGCTTGTGTGTCCTGTTAGGAGGTTTCAGACAAGCTATGCCTTTCAGTCCTAGCTTCTTTACTTTGGGAGTTATTGCTGGACGTTTAGCATGTTTTGAACTGCAGTCTGCTAGGGCCGAGAAAAGCACCGTAGGAGGTTCCAGGCATGTTCCCTCTTTCCAGGCAAAGGAAAAGGCTGAGAGCCAAAGTGACAGGGTCTGCTTGTGTGTCCTGTTAGGAGGTTTCAGACAAGCTATGCCTTTCAGTCCTAGCTTCTTTACTTTGGGAGTTATTGCTGGACGTTTAGCATGTTTTGAACTGCAGTCTGCTAGGGCCGAGAAAAGCACCGTAGGAGGTTCCAGGCATGTTCCCTCTTTCCAGGCAAAGGAAAAGGCTGAGAGCCAAAGTGACAGGGTCTGCTTGTGTGTCCTGTTAGGAGGTTTCAGACAAGCTATGCCTTTCAGTCCTAGCTTCTTTACTTTGGGAGTTATTGCTGGACGTTTAGCATGTTTTGAACTGCAGTCTGCTAGGGCCGAGAAAAGCACCGTAGGAGGTTCCAGGCATGTTCCCTCTTTCCAGGCAAAGGAAAAGGCTGAGAGCCAAAGTGACAGGGTCTGCTTGTGTGTCCTGTTAGGAGGTTTCAGACAAGCTATGCCTTTCATGCCTAGCTTCTTTACTTTGGGAGTTATTGCTGGACGTTTAGCATGTTTTGAACTGCAGTCTGCTAGGGCCGAGAAAAGCACCGTAGGAGGTTCCAGGCATGTTCCCTCTTTCCAGGCAAAGGAAAAGGCTGAGAGCCAAAGTGACAGGGTCTGCTTGTGTGTCCTGTTAGGAGGTTTCAGACAAGCTATGCCTTTCAGTCCTAGCTTCTTTACTTTGGGAGTTATTGCTGGACGTTTAGCATGTTTTGAACTGCAGTCTGCTAGGGCCGAGAAAAGCACCGTAGGAGGTTCCAGGCATGTTCCCTCTTTCCAGGCAAAGGAAAAGGCTGAGAGCCAAAGTGACAGGGTCTGCTTGTGTGTCCTGTTAGGAGGTTTCAGACAAGCTATGCCTTTCAGTCCTAGCTTCTTTACTTTGGGAGTTATTGCTGGACGTTTAGCATGTTTTGAACTGCAGTCTGCTAGGGCCGAGAAAAGCACCGTAGGAGGTTCCAGGCATGTTCCCTCTTTCCAGGCAAAGGAAAAGGCTGAGAGCCAAAGTGACAGGGTCTGCTTGTGTGTCCTGTTAGGAGGTTTCAGACAAGCTATGCCTTTCATGCCTAGCTTCTTTACTTTGGGAGTTATTGCTGGACGTTTAGCATGTTTTGAACTGCAGTCTGCTAGGGCCGAGAAAAGCACCGTAGGAGGTTCCAGGCATGTTCCCTCTTTCCAGGCAAAGGAAAAGGCTGAGAGCCAAAGTGACAGGGTCTGCTTGTGTGTCCTGTTAGGAGGTTTCAGACAAGCTATGCCTTTCATGCCTAGCTTCTTTACTTTGGGAGTTATTGCTGGACGTTTAGCATGTTTTGAACTGCAGTCTGCTAGGGCCGAGAAAAGCACCGTAGGAGGTTCCAGGCATGTTCCCTCTTTCCAGGCAAAGGAAAAGGCTGAGAGCCAAAGTGACAGGGTCTGCTTGTGTGTCCTGTTAGGAGGTTTCAGACAAGCTATGCCTTTCAGTCCTAGCTTCTTTACTTTGGGAGTTATTGCTGGACGTTTAGCATGTTTTGAACTGCAGTCTGCTAGGGCCGAGAAAAGCACCGTAGGAGGTTCCAGGCATGTTCCCTCTTTCCAGGCAAAGGAAAAGGCTGAGAGCCAAAGTGACAGGGTCTGCTTGTGTGTCCTGTTAGGAGGTTTCAGACAAGCTATGCCTTTCATGCCTAGCTTCTTTACTTTGGGAGTTATTGCTGGACGTTTAGCATGTTTTGAACTGCAGTCTGCTAGGGCCGAGAAAAGCACCGTAGGAGGTTCCAGGCATGTTCCCTCTTTCCAGGCAAAGGAAAAGGCTGAGAGCCAAAGTGACAGGGTCTGCTTGTGTGTCCTGTTAGGAGGTTTCAGACAAGCTATGCCTTTCAGGCCTAGCTTCTTTACTTTGGGAGTTATTGCTGGACGTTTAGCATGTTTTGAACTGCAGTCTGCTAGGGCCGAGAAAAGCACCGTAGGAGGTTCCAGGCATGTTCCCTCTTTCCAGGCAAAGGAAAAGGCTGAGAGCCAAAGTGACAGGGTCTGCATGTGTGTCCTGTTAGGAGGTTTCAGACAAGCTATGCCTTTCAGTCCTAGCTTCTTTACTTTGGGAGTTATTGCTGGACGTTTAGCATGTTTTGAACTGCAGTCTGCTAGGGCCGAGAAAAGCACCGTAGGAGGTTCCAGGCATGTTCCCTCTTTCCAGGCAAAGGAAAAGGCTGAGAGCCAAAGTGACAGGGTCTGCTTGTGTGTCCTGTTAGGAGGTTTCAGACAAGCTATGCCTTTCATGCCTAGCTTCTTTACTTTGGGAGTTATTGCTGGACGTTTAGCATGTTTTGAACTGCAGTCTGCTAGGGCCGAGAAAAGCACCGTAGGAGGTTCCAGGCATGTTCCCTCTTTCCAGGCAAAGGAAAAGGCTGAGAGCCAAAGTGACAGGGTCTGCTTGTGTGTCCTGTTAGGAGGTTTCAGACAAGCTATGCCTTTCAGTCCTAGCTTCTTTACTTTGGGAGTTATTGCTGGACGTTTAGCATGTTTTGAACTGCAGTCTGCTAGGGCCGAGAAAAGCACCGTAGGAGGTTCCAGGCATGTTCCCTCTTTCCAGGCAAAGGAAAAGTCTGAGAGCCAAAGTGACAGGGTCTGCTTGTGTGTCCTGTTAGGAGGTTTCAGACAAGCTATGCCTTTCAGTCCTAGCTTCTTTACTTTGGGAGTTATTGCTGGACGTTTAGCATGTTTTGAACTGCAGTCTGCTAGGGCCGAGAAAAGCACCGTAGGAGGTTCCAGGCATGTTCCCTCTTTCCAGGCAAAGGAAAAGGCTGAGAGCCAAAGTGACAGGGTCTGCTTGTGTGTCCTGTTAGGAGGTTTCAGACAAGCTATGCCTTTTAGTCCTAGCTTCTTTACTTTGGGAGTTATTGCTGGACGTTTAGCATGTTTTGAACTGCAGTCTGCTAGGGCCGAGAAAAGCACCGTAGGAGGTTCCAGGCATGTTCCCTCTTTCCAGGCAAAGGAAAAGGCTGAGAGCCAAAGTGACAGGGTCTGCTTGTGTGTCCTGTTAGGAGGTTTCAGACAAGCTATGCCTTTCATGCCTAGCTTCTTTACTTTGGGAGTTATTGCTGGACGTTTAGCATGTTTTGAACTGCAGTCTGCTAGGGCCGAGAAAAGCACCGTAGGAGGTTCCAGGCATGTTCCCTCTTTCCAGGCAAAGGAAAAGGCTGAGAGCCAAAGTGACAGGGTCTGCTTGTGTGTCCTGTTAGGAGGTTTCAGACAAGCTATGCCTTTCAGTCCTAGCTTCTTTACTTTGGGAGTTATTGCTGGACGTTTAGCATGTTTTGAACTGCAGTCTGCTAGGGCCGAGAAAAGCACCGTAGGAGGTTCCAGGCATGTTCCCTCTTTCCAGGCAAAGGAAAAGGCTGAGAGCCAAAGTGACAGGGTCTGCTTGTGTGTCCTGTTAGGAGGTTTCAGACAAGCTATGCCTTTCAGTCCTAGCTTCTTTACTTTGGGAGTTATTGCTGGACGTTTAGCATGTTTTGAACTGCAGTCTGCTAGGGCCGAGAAAAGCACCGTAGGAGGTTCCAGGCATGTTCCCTCTTTCCAGGCAAAGGAAAAGGCTGAGAGCCAAAGTGACAGGGTCTGCTTGTGTGTCCTGTTAGGAGGTTTCAGACAAGCTATGCCTTTCATGCCTAGCTTCTTTACTTTGGGAGTTATTGCTGGACGTTTAGCATGTTTTGAACTGCAGTCTGCTAGGGCCGAGAAAAGCACCGTAGGAGGTTCCAGGCATGTTCCCTCTTTCCAGGCAAAGGAAAAGGCTGAGAGCCAAAGTGACAGGGTCTGCTTGTGTGTCCTGTTAGGAGGTTTCAGACAAGGTATACCTTTCAGTCCTAGCTTCTTTACTTTGGGAGTTATTGCTGGACGTTTAGCATGTTTTGAACTGCAGTCTGCTAGGGCCGAGAAAAGCACCGTAGGAGGTTCCAGGCATGTTCCCTCTTTCCAGGCAAAGGAAAAGGCTGAGAGCCAAAGTGACAGGGTCTGCTTGTGTGTCCTGTTAGGAGGTTTCAGACAATCTATGCCTTTCATGCCTAGCTTCTTTACTTTGGGAGTTATTGCTGGACGTTTAGCATGTTTTGAACTGCAGTCTGCTAGGGCCGAGAAAAGCACCGTAGGAGGTTCCAGGCATGTTCCCTCTTTCCAGGCAAAGGAAAAGGCTGAGAGCCAAAGTGACAGGGTCTGCTTGTGTGTCCTGTTAGGAGGTTTCAGACAAGCTATGCCTTTCATGCCTAGCTTCTTTACTTTGGGAGTTATTGCTGGACGTTTAGCATGTTTTGAACTGCAGTCTGCTAGGGCCGAGAAAAGCACCGTAGGAGGTTCCAGGCATGTTCCCTCTTTCCAGGCAAAGGAAAAGGCTGAGAGCCAAAGTGACAGGGTCTGCTTGTGTGTCCTGTTAGGAGGTTTCAGACAAGCTATGCCTTTCATGCCTAGCTTCTTTACTTTGGGAGTTATTGCTGGACGTTTAGCATGTTTTGAACTGCAGTCTGCTAGGGCCGAGAAAAGCACCGTAGGAGGTTCCAGGCATGTTCCCTCTTTCCAGGCAAAGGAAAAGGCTGAGAGCCAAAGTGACAGGGTCTGCTTGTGTGTCCTGTTAGGAGGTTTCAGACAAGCTATGCCTTTCAGGCCTAGCTTCTTTACTTTGGGAGTTATTGCTGGACGTTTAGCATGTTTTGAACTGCAGTCTGCTAGGGCCGAGAAAAGCACCGTAGGAGGTTCCAGGCATGTTCCCTCTTTCCAGGCAAAGGAAAAGGCTGAGAGCCAAAGTGACAGGGTCTGCTTGTGTGTCCTGTTAGGAGGTTTCAGACAAGCTATGCCTTTCATGCCTAGCTTCTTTACTTTGGGAGTTATTGCTGGACGTTTAGCATGTTTTGAACTGCAGTCTGCTAGGGCCGAGAAAAGCACCGTAGGAGGTTCCAGGCATGTTCCCTCTTTCCAGGCAAAGGAAAAGGCTGAGAGCCAAAGTGACAGGGTCTGCTTGTGTGTCCTGTTAGGAGGTTTCAGACAAGCTATGCCTTTCATGCCTAGCTTCTTTACTTTGGGAGTTATTGCTGGACGTTTAGCATGTTTTGAACTGCAGTCTGCTAGGGCCGAGAAAAGCACCGTAGGAGGTTCCAGGCATGTTCCCTCTTTCCAGGCAAAGGAAAAGGCTGAGAGCCAAAGTGACAGGGTCTGCTTGTGTGTCCTGTTAGGAGGTTTCAGACAAGCTATGCCTTTCAGGCCTAGCTTCTTTACTTTGGGAGTTATTGCTGGACGTTTAGCATGTTTTGAACTGCAGTCTGCTAGGGCCGAGAAAAGCACCGTAGGAGGTTCCAGGCATGTTCCCTCTTTCCAGGCAAAGGAAAAGGCTGAGAGCCAAAGTGACAGGGTCTGCTTGTGTGTCCTGTTAGGAGGTTTCAGACAAGCTATGCCTTTCATGCCTAGCTTCTTTACTTTGGGAGTTATTGCTGGACGTTTAGCATGTTTTGAACTGCAGTCTGCTAGGGCCGAGAAAAGCACCGTAGGAGGTTCCAGGCATGTTCCCTCTTTCCAGGCAAAGGAAAAGGCTGAGAGCCAAAGTGACAGGGTCTGCTTGTGTGTCCTGTTAGGAGGTTTCAGACAAGCTATGCCTTTCAGTCCTAGCTTCTTTACTTTGGGAGTTATTGCTGGACGTTTAGCATGTTTTGAACTGCAGTCTGCTAGGGCCGAGAAAAGCACCGTAGGAGGTTCCAGGCATGTTCCCTCTTTCCAGGCAAAGGAAAAGGCTGAGAGCCAAAGTGACAGGGTCTGCTTGTGTGTCCTGTTAGGAGGTTTCAGACAAGCTATGCCTTTCAGTCCTAGCTTCTTTACTTTGGGAGTTATTGCTGGACGTTTATCATGTTTTGAACTGCAGTCTGCTAGGGCCGAGAAAAGCACCGTAGGAGGTTCCAGGCATGTTCCCTCTTTCCAGGCAAAGGAAAAGGCTGAGAGCCAAAGTGACAGGGTCTGCTTGTGTGTCCTGTTAGGAGGTTTCAGACAAGCTATGCCTTTCATGCCTAACTTCTTTACTTTGGGAGTTATTGCTGGACGTTTAGCATGTTTTGAACTGCAGTCTGCTAGGGCCGAGAAAAGCACCGTAGGAGGTTCCAGGCATGTTCCCTCTTTCCAGGCAAAGGAAAAGTCTGAGAGCCAAAGTGACAGGGTCTGCTTGTGTGTCCTGTTAGGAGGTTTCAGACAAGCTATGCCTTTCATGCCTAGCTTCTTTACTTTGGGAGTTATTGCTGGACGTTTAGCATGTTTTGAACTGCAGTCTGCTAGGGCCGAGAAAAGCACCGTAGGAGGTTCCAGGCATGTTCCCTCTTTCCAGGCAAAGGAAAAGGCTGAGAGCCAAAGTGACAGGGTCTGCTTGTGTGTCCTGTTAGGAGGTTTCAGACAAGCTATGCCTTTCAGTCCTAGCTTCTTTACTTTGGGAGTTATTGCTGGACGTTTAGCATGTTTTGAACTGCAGTCTGCTAGGGCCGAGAAAAGCACCGTAGGAGGTTCCAGGCATGTTCCCTCTTTCCAGGCAAAGGAAAAGGCTGAGAGCCAAAGTGACAGGGTCTGCTTGTGTGTCCTGTTAGGAGGTTTCAGACAAGCTATGCCTTTCATGCCTAGCTTCTTTACTTTGGGAGTTATTGCTGGACGTTTAGCATGTTTTGAACTGCAGTCTGCTAGGGCCGAGAAAAGCACCGTAGGAGGTTCCAGGCATGTTCCCTCTTTCCAGGCAAAGGAAAAGGCTGAGAGCCAAAGTGACAGGGTCTGCTTGTGTGTCCTGTTAGGAGGTTTCAGACAAGCTATGCCTTTCATGCCTAGCTTCTTTACTTTGGGAGTTATTGCTGGACGTTTAGCATGTTTTGAACTGCAGTCTGCTAGGGCCGAGAAAAGCACCGTAGGAGGTTCCAGGCATGTTCCCTCTTTCCAGGCAAAGGAAAAGGCTGAGAGCCAAAGTGACAGGGTCTGCTTGTGTGTCCTGTTAGGAGGTTTCAGACAAGCTATGCCTTTCAGGCCTAGCTTCTTTACTTTGGGAGTTATTGCTGGACGTTTAGCATGTTTTGAACTGCAGTCTGCTAGGGCCGAGAAAAGCACCGTAGGAGGTTCCAGGCATGTTCCCTCTTTCCAGGCAAAGGAAAAGGCTGAGAGCCAAAGTGACAGGGTCTGCTTGTGTGTCCTGTTAGGAGGTTTCAGACAAGCTATGCCTTTCATGCCTAGCTTCTTTACTTTGGGAGTTATTGCTGGACGTTTAGCATGTTTTGAACTGCAGTCTGCTAGGGCCGAGAAAAGCACCGTAGGAGGTTCCAGGCATGTTCCCTCTTTCCAGGCAAAGGAAAAGGCTGAGAGCCAAAGTGACAGGGTCTGCTTGTGTGTCCTGTTAGGAGGTTTCAGACAAGCTATGCCTTTCAGTCCTAGCTTCTTTACTTTGGGAGTTATTGCTGGACGTTTAGCATGTTTTGAACTGCAGTCTGCTAGGGCCGAGAAAAGCACCGTAGGAGGTTCCAGGCATGTTCCCTCTTTCCAGGCAAAGGAAAAGGCTGAGAGCCAAAGTGACAGGGTCTGCTTGTGTGTCCTGTTAGGAGGTTTCAGACAAGCTATGCCTTTCAGTCCTAGCTTCTTTACTTTGGGAGTTATTGCTGGACGTTTATCATGTTTTGAACTGCAGTCTGCTAGGGCCGAGAAAAGCACCGTAGGAGGTTCCAGGCATGTTCCCTCTTTCCAGGCAAAGGAAAAGGCTGAGAGCCAAAGTGACAGGGTCTGCTTGTGTGTCCTGTTAGGAGGTTTCAGACAAGCTATGCCTTTCATGCCTAACTTCTTTACTTTGGGAGTTATTGCTGGACGTTTATCATGTTTTGAACTGCAGTCTGCTAGGGCCGAGAAAAGCACCGTAGGAGGTTCCAGGCATGTTCCCTCTTTCCAGGCAAAGGAAAAGTCTGAGAGCCAAAGTGACAGGGTCTGCTTGTGTGTCCTGTTAGGAGGTTTCAGACAAGCTATGCCTTTCATGCCTAGCTTCTTTACTTTGGGAGTTATTGCTGGACGTTTAGCATGTTTTGAACTGCAGTCTGCTAGGGCCGAGAAAAGCACCGTAGGAGGTTCCAGGCATGTTCCCTCTTTCCAGGCAAAGGAAAAGGCTGAGAGCCAAAGTGACAGGGTCTGCTTGTGTGTCCTGTTAGGAGGTTTCAGACAAGCTATGCCTTTCAGTCCTAGCTTCTTTACTTTGGGAGTTATTGCTGGACGTTTAGCATGTTTTGAACTGCAGTCTGCTAGGGCCGAGAAAAGCACCGTAGGAGGTTCCAGGCATGTTCCCTCTTTCCAGGCAAAGGAAAAGGCTGAGAGCCAAAGTGACAGGGTCTGCTTGTGTGTCCTGTTAGGAGGTTTCAGACAAGCTATGCCTTTCAGGCCTAGCTTCTTTACTTTGGGAGTTATTGCTGGACGTTTAGCATGTTTTGAACTGCAGTCTGCTAGGGCCGAGAAAAGCACCGTAGGAGGTTCCAGGCATGTTCCCTCTTTCCAGGCAAAGGAAAAGGCTGAGAGCCAAAGTGACAGGGTCTGCTTGTGTGTCCTGTTAGGAGGTTTCAGACAAGCTATGCCTTTCATGCCTAACTTCTTTACTTTGGGAGTTATTGCTGGACGTTTAGCATGTTTTGAACTGCAGTCTGCTAGGGCCGAGAAAAGCACCGTAGGAGGTTCCAGGCATGTTCCCTCTTTCCAGGCAAAGGAAAAGTCTGAGAGCCAAAGTGACAGGGTCTGCTTGTGTGTCCTGTTAGGAGGTTTCAGACAAGCTATGCCTTTCAGTCCTAGCTTCTTAACTTTGGGAGTTATTGCTGGACGTTTAGCATGTTTTGAACTGCAGTCTGCTAGGGCCGAGAAAAGCACCGTAGGAGGTTCCAGGCATGTTCCCTCTTTCCAGGCAAAGGAAAAGGCTGAGAGCCAAAGTGACAGGGTCTGCTTGTGTGTCCTGTTAGGAGGTTTCAGACAAGCTATGCCTTTCAGTCCTAGCTTCTTTACTTTGGGAGTTATTGCTGGACGTTTAGCATGTTTTGAACTGCAGTCTGCTAGGGCCGAGAAAAGCACCGTAGGAGGTTCCAGGCATGTTCCCTCTTTCCAGGCAAAGGAAAAGGCTGAGAGCCAAAGTGACAGGGTCTGCTTGTGTGTCCTGTTAGGAGGTTTCAGACAAGCTATGCCTTTCAGGCCTAGCTTCTTTACTTTGGGAGTTATTGCTGGACGTTTAGCATGTTTTGAACTGCAGTCTGCTAGGGCCGAGAAAAGCACCGTAGGAGGTTCCAGGCATGTTCCCTCTTTCCAGGCAAAGGAAAAGGCTGAGAGCCAAAGTGACAGGGTCTGCTTGTGTGTCCTGTTAGGAGGTTTCAGACAAGCTATGCCTTTCAGTCCTAGCTTCTTTACTTTGGGAGTTATTGCTGGACGTTTAGCATGTTTTGAACTGCAGTCTGCTAGGGCCGAGAAAAGCACCGTAGGAGGTTCCAGGCATGTTCCCTCTTTCCAGGCAAAGGAAAAGGCTGAGAGCCAAAGTGACAGGGTCTGCTTGTGTGTCCTGTTAGGAGGTTTCAGACAAGCTATGCCTTTCAGTCCTAGCTTCTTTACTTTGGGAGTTATTGCTGGACGTTTAGCATGTTTTGAACTGCAGTCTGCTAGGGCCGAGAAAAGCACCGTAGGAGGTTCCAGGCATGTTCCCTCTTTCCAGGCAAAGGAAAAGGCTGAGAGCCAAAGTGACAGGGTCTGCTTGTGTGTCCTGTTAGGAGGTTTCAGACAAGCTATGCCTTTCATGCCTAGCTTCTTTACTTTGGGAGTTATTGCTGGACGTTTAGCATGTTTTGAACTGCAGTCTGCTAGGGCCGAGAAAAGCACCGTAGGAGGTTCCAGGCATGTTCCCTCTTTCCAGGCAAAGGAAAAGGCTGAGAGCCAAAGTGACAGGGTCTGCTTGTGTGTCCTGTTAGGAGGTTTCAGACAAGCTATGCCTTTCAGTCCTAGCTTCTTTACTTTGGGAGTTATTGCTGGACGTTTAGCATGTTTTGAACTGCAGTCTGCTAGGGCCGAGAAAAGCACCGTAGGAGGTTCCAGGCATGTTCCCTCTTTCCAGGCAAAGGAAAAGGCTGAGAGCCAAAGTGACAGGGTCTGCTTGTGTGTCCTGTTAGGAGGTTTCAGACAAGCTATGCCTTTCAGTCCTAGCTTCTTTACTTTGGGAGTTATTGCTGGACGTTTATCATGTTTTGAACTGCAGTCTGCTAGGGCCGAGAAAAGCACCGTAGGAGGTTCCAGGCATGTTCCCTCTTTCCAGGCAAAGGAAAAGGCTGAGAGCCAAAGTGACAGGGTCTGCTTGTGTGTCCTGTTAGGAGGTTTCAGACAAGCTATGCCTTTCATGCCTAACTTCTTTACTTTGGGAGTTATTGCTGGACGTTTATCATGTTTTGAACTGCAGTCTGCTAGGGCCGAGAAAAGCACCGTAGGAGGTTCCAGGCATGTTCCCTCTTTCCAGGCAAAGGAAAAGTCTGAGAGCCAAAGTGACAGGGTCTGCTTGTGTGTCCTGTTAGGAGGTTTCAGACAAGCTATGCCTTTCATGCCTAGCTTCTTTACTTTGGGAGTTATTGCTGGACGTTTAGCATGTTTTGAACTGCAGTCTGCTAGGGCCGAGAAAAGCACCGTAGGAGGTTCCAGGCATGTTCCCTCTTTCCAGGCAAAGGAAAAGGCTGAGAGCCAAAGTGACAGGGTCTGCTTGTGTGTCCTGTTAGGAGGTTTCAGACAAGCTATGCCTTTCAGTCCTAGCTTCTTTACTTTGGGAGTTATTGCTGGACGTTTAGCATGTTTTGAACTGCAGTCTGCTAGGGCCGAGAAAAGCACCGTAGGAGGTTCCAGGCATGTTCCCTCTTTCCAGGCAAAGGAAAAGGCTGAGAGCCAAAGTGACAGGGTCTGCTTGTGTGTCCTGTTAGGAGGTTTCAGACAAGCTATGCCTTTCATGCCTAGCTTCTTTACTTTGGGAGTTATTGCTGGACGTTTAGCATGTTTTGAACTGCAGTCTGCTAGGGCCGAGAAAAGCACCGTAGGAGGTTCCAGGCATGTTCCCTCTTTCCAGGCAAAGGAAAAGGCTGAGAGCCAAAGTGACAGGGTCTGCTTGTGTGTCCTGTTAGGAGGTTTCAGACAAGCTATGCCTTTCAGGCCTAGCTTCTTTACTTTGGGAGTTATTGCTGGACGTTTAGCATGTTTTGAACTGCAGTCTGCTAGGGCCGAGAAAAGCACCGTAGGAGGTTCCAGGCATGTTCCCTCTTTCCAGGCAAAGGAAAAGGCTGAGAGCCAAAGTGACAGGGTCTGCTTGTGTGTCCTGTTAGGAGGTTTCAGACAAGCTATGCCTTTCAGTCCTAGCTTCTTTACTTTGGGAGTTATTGCTGGACGTTTATCATGTTTTGAACTGCAGTCTGCTAGGGCCGAGAAAAGCACCGTAGGAGGTTCCAGGCATGTTCCCTCTTTCCAGGCAAAGGAAAAGGCTGAGAGCCAAAGTGACAGGGTCTGCTTGTGTGTCCTGTTAGGAGGTTTCAGACAAGCTATGCCTTTCATGCCTAACTTCTTTACTTTGGGAGTTATTGCTGGACGTTTAGCATGTTTTGAACTGCAGTCTGCTAGGGCCGAGAAAAGCACCGTAGGAGGTTCCAGGCATGTTCCCTCTTTCCAGGCAAAGGAAAAGTCTGAGAGCCAAAGTGACAGGGTCTGCTTGTGTGTCCTGTTAGGAGGTTTCAGACAAGCTATGCCTTTCAGTCCTAGCTTCTTAACTTTGGGAGTTATTGCTGGACGTTTAGCATGTTTTGAACTGCAGTCTGCTAGGGCCGAGAAAAGCACCGTAGGAGGTTCCAGGCATGTTCCCTCTTTCCAGGCAAAGGAAAAGGCTGAGAGCCAAAGTGACAGGGTCTGCTTGTGTGTCCTGTTAGGAGGTTTCAGACAAGCTATGCCTTTCAGTCCTAGCTTCTTTACTTTGGGAGTTATTGCTGGACGTTTAGCATGTTTTGAACTGCAGTCTGCTAGGGCCGAGAAAAGCACCGTAGGAGGTTCCAGGCATGTTCCCTCTTTCCAGGCAAAGGAAAAGGCTGAGAGCCAAAGTGACAGGGTCTGCTTGTGTGTCCTGTTAGGAGGTTTCAGACAAGCTATGCCTTTCAGGCCTAGCTTCTTTACTTTGGGAGTTATTGCTGGACGTTTAGCATGTTTTGAACTGCAGTCTGCTAGGGCCGAGAAAAGCACCGTAGGAGGTTTCAGGCATGTTCCCTCTTTCCAGGCAAAGGAAAAGGCTGAGAGCCAAAGTGACAGGGTCTGCTTGTGTGTCCTGTTAGGAGGTTTCAGACAAGCTATGCCTTTCATGCCTAGCTTCTTTACTTTGGGAGTTATTGCTGGACGTTTAGCATGTTTTGAACTGCAGTCTGCTAGGGCCGAGAAAAGCACCGTAGGAGGTTCCAGGCATGTTCCCTCTTTCCAGGCAAAGGAAAAGGCTGAGAGCCAAAGTGACAGGGTCTGCTTGTGTGTCCTGTTAGGAGGTTTCAGACAAGCTATGCCTTTCATGCCTAGCTTCTTTACTTTGGGAGTTATTGCTGGACGTTTAGCATGTTTTGAACTGCAGTCTGCTAGGGCCGAGAAAAGCACCGTAGGAGGTTCCAGGCATGTTCCCTCTTTCCAGGCAAAGGAAAAGGCTGAGAGCCAAAGTGACAGGGTCTGCTTGTGTGTCCTGTTAGGAGGTTTCAGACAAGCAATGCCTTTCATGCCTAGCTTCTTTACTTTGGGAGTTATTGCTGGACGTTTAGCATGTTTTGAACTGCAGTCTGCTAGGGCCGAGAAAACAACCGTAGGAGGTTCCAGGCATGTTCCCTCTTTCCAGGCAAAGGAAAAGTCTGAGAGCCAAAGTGACAGGGTCTGCTTGTGTGTCCTGTTAGGAGGTTTCAGACAAGCTATGCCTTTCATGCCTAGCTTCTTTACTTTGGGAGTTATTGCTGGACGTTTAGCATGTTTTGAACTGCAGTCTGCTAGGGCCGAGAAAAGCACCGTAGGAGGTTCCAGGCATGTTCCCTCTTTCCAGGCAAAGGAAAAGGCTGAGAGCCAAAGTGACAGGGTCTGCTTGTGTGTCCTGTTAGGAGGTTTCAGACAAGCTATGCCTTTCAGTCCTAGCTTCTTTACTTTGGGAGTTATTGCTGGACGTTTAGCATGTTTTGAACTGCAGTCTGCTAGGGCCGAGAAAAGCACCGTAGGAGGTTCCAGGCATGTTCCCTCTTTCCAGGCAAAGGAAAAGGCTGAGAGCCAAAGTGACAGGGTCTGCTTGTGTGTCCTGTTAGGAGGTTTCAGACAAGCTATGCCTTTCAGTCCTAGCTTCTTTACTTTGGGAGTTATTGCTGGACGTTTAGCATGTTTTGAACTGCAGTCTGCTAGGGCCGAGAAAAGCACCGTAGGAGGTTCCAGGCATGTTCCCTCTTTCCAGGCAAAGGAAAAGGCTGAGAGCCAAAGTGACAGGGTCTGCTTGTGTGTCCTGTTAGGAGGTTTCAGACAAGCTATGCCTTTCAGGCCTAGCTTCTTTACTTTGGGAGTTATTGCTGGACGTTTAGCATGTTTTGAACTGCAGTCTGCTAGGGCCGAGAAAAGCACCGTAGGAGGTTCCAGGCATGTTCCCTCTTTCCAGGCAAAGGAAAAGGCTGAGAGCCAAAGTGACAGGGTCTGCTTGTGTGTCCTGTTAGGAGGTTTCAGACAAGCTATGCCTTTCATGCCTAGCTTCTTTACTTTGGGAGTTATTGCTGGACGTTTAGCATGTTTTGAACTGCAGTCTGCTAGGGCCGAGAAAAGCACCGTAGGAGGTTCCAGGCATGTTCCCTCTTTCCAGGCAAAGGAAAAGGCTGAGAGCCAAAGTGACAGGGTCTGCTTGTGTGTCCTGTTAGGAGGTTTCAGACAAGCTATGCCTTTCATGCCTAACTTCTTTACTTTGGGAGTTATTGCTGGACGTTTAGCATGTTTTGAACTGCAGTCTGCTAGGGCCGAGAAAAGCACCGTAGGAGGTTCCAGGCATGTTCCCTCTTTCCAGGCAAAGGAAAAGTCTGAGAGCCAAAGTGACAGGGTCTGCTTGTGTGTCCTGTTAGGAGGTTTCAGACAAGCTATGCCTTTCAGTCCTAGCTTCTTAACTTTGGGAGTTATTGCTGGACGTTTAGCATGTTTTGAACTGCAGTCTGCTAGGGCCGAGAAAAGCACCGTAGGAGGTTCCAGGCATGTTCCCTCTTTCCAGGCAAAGGAAAAGGCTGAGAGCCAAAGTGACAGGGTCTGCTTGTGTGTCCTGTTAGGAGGTTTCAGACAAGCTATGCCTTTCAGTCCTAGCTTCTTTACTTTGGGAGTTATTGCTGGACGTTTAGCATGTTTTGAACTGCAGTCTGCTAGGGCCGAGAAAAGCACCGTAGGAGGTTCCAGGCATGTTCCCTCTTTCCAGGCAAAGGAAAAGGCTGAGAGCCAAAGTGACAGGGTCTGCTTGTGTGTCCTGTTAGGAGGTTTCAGACAAGCTATGCCTTTCAGGCCTAGCTTCTTTACTTTGGGAGTTATTGCTGGACGTTTAGCATGTTTTGAACTGCAGTCTGCTAGGGCCGAGAAAAGCACCGTAGGAGGTTCCAGGCATGTTCCCTCTTTCCAGGCAAAGGAAAAGGCTGAGAGCCAAAGTGACAGGGTCTGCTTGTGTGTCCTGTTAGGAGGTTTCAGACAAGCTATGCCTTTCAGTCCTAGCTTCTTTACTTTGGGAGTTATTGCTGGACGTTTAGCATGTTTTGAACTGCAGTCTGCTAGGGCCGAGAAAAGCACCGTAGGAGGTTCCAGGCATGTTCCCTCTTTCCAGGCAAAGGAAAAGGCTGAGAGCCAAAGTGACAGGGTCTGCTTGTGTGTCCTGTTAGGAGGTTTCAGACAAGCTATGCCTTTCAGTCCTAGCTTCTTTACTTTGGGAGTTATTGCTGGACGTTTAGCATGTTTTGAACTGCAGTCTGCTAGGGCCGAGAAAAGCACCGTAGGAGGTTCCAGGCATGTTCCCTCTTTCCAGGCAAAGGAAAAGGCTGAGAGCCAAAGTGACAGGGTCTGCTTGTGTGTCCTGTTAGGAGGTTTCAGACAAGCTATGCCTTTCAGTCCTAGCTTCTTTACTTTGGGAGTTATTGCTGGACGTTTAGCATGTTTTGAACTGCAGTCTGCTAGGGCCGAGAAAAGCACCGTAGGAGGTTCCAGGCATGTTCCCTCTTTCCAGGCAAAGGAAAAGGCTGAGAGCCAAAGTGACAGGGTCTGCTTGTGTGTCCTGTTAGGAGGTTTCAGACAAGCTATGCCTTTCAGTCCTAGCTTCTTTACTTTGGGAGTTATTGCTGGACGTTTAGCATGTTTTGAACTGCAGTCTGCTAGGGCCGAGAAAAGCACCGTAGGAGGTTCCAGGCATGTTCCCTCTTTCCAGGCAAAGGAAAAGGCTGAGAGCCAAAGTGACAGGGTCTGCTTGTGTGTCCTGTTAGGAGGTTTCAGACAAGCTATGCCTTTCAGTCCTAGCTTCTTTACTTTGGGAGTTATTGCTGGACGTTTAGCATGTTTTGAACTGCAGTCTGCTAGGGCCGAGAAAAGCACCGTAGGAGGTTCCAGGCATGTTCCCTCTTTCCAGGCAAAGGAAAAGGCTGAGAGCCAAAGTGACAGGGTCTGCTTGTGTGTCCTGTTAGGAGGTTTCAGACAAGCTATGCCTTTCATGCCTAGCTTCTTTACTTTGGGAGTTATTGCTGGACGTTTAGCATGTTTTGAACTGCAGTCTGCTAGGGCCGAGAAAAGCACCGTAGGAGGTTCCAGGCATGTTCCCTCTTTCCAGGCAAAGGAAAAGGCTGAGAGCCAAAGTGACAGGGTCTGCTTGTGTGTCCTGTTAGGAGGTTTCAGACAAGCTATGCCTTTCAGTCCTAGCTTCTTTACTTTGGGAGTTATTGCTGGACGTTTAGCATGTTTTGAACTGCAGTCTGCTAGGGCCGAGAAAAGCACCGTAGGAGGTTCCAGGCATGTTCCCTCTTTCCAGGCAAAGGAAAAGGCTGAGAGCCAAAGTGACAGGGTCTGCTTGTGTGTCCTGTTAGGAGGTTTCAGACAAGCTATGCCTTTCAGTCCTAGCTTCTTTACTTTGGGAGTTATTGCTGGACGTTTAGCATGTTTTGAACTGCAGTCTGCTAGGGCCGAGAAAAGCACCGTAGGAGGTTCCAGGCATGTTCCCTCTTTCCAGGCAAAGGAAAAGGCTGAGAGCCAAAGTGACAGGGTCTGCTTGTGTGTCCTGTTAGGAGGTTTCAGACAAGCTATGCCTTTCAGTCCTAGCTTCTTTACTTTGGGAGTTATTGCTGGACGTTTAGCATGTTTTGAACTGCAGTCTGCTAGGGCCGAGAAAAGCACCGTAGGAGGTTCCAGGCATGTTCCCTCTTTCCAGGCAAAGGAAAAGGCTGAGAGCCAAAGTGACAGGGTCTGCTTGTGTGTCCTGTTAGGAGGTTTCAGACAAGGTATACCTTTCAGTCCTAGCTTCTTTACTTTGGGAGTTATTGCTGGACGTTTAGCATGTTTTGAACTGCAGTCTGCTAGGGCCGAGAAAAGCACCGTAGGAGGTTCCAGGCATGTTCCCTCTTTCCAGGCAAAGGAAAAGGCTGAGAGCCAAAGTGACAGGGTCTGCTTGTGTGTCCTGTTAGGAGGTTTCAGACAATCTATGCCTTTCATGCCTAGCTTCTTTACTTTGGGAGTTATTGCTGGACGTTTAGCATGTTTTGAACTGCAGTCTGCTAGGGCCGAGAAAAGCACCGTAGGAGGTTCCAGGCATGTTCCCTCTTTCCAGGCAAAGGAAAAGGCTGAGAGCCAAAGTGACAGGGTCTGCTTGTGTGTCCTGTTAGGAGGTTTCAGACAAGCTATGCCTTTCATGCCTAGCTTCTTTACTTTGGGAGTTATTGCTGGACGTTTAGCATGTTTTGAACTGCAGTCTGCTAGGGCCGAGAAAAGCACCGTAGGAGGTTCCAGGCATGTTCCCTCTTTCCAGGCAAAGGAAAAGGCTGAGAGCCAAAGTGACAGGGTCTGCTTGTGTGTCCTGTTAGGAGGTTTCAGACAAGCTATGCCTTTCAGTCCTAGCTTCTTTACTTTGGGAGTTATTGCTGGACGTTTAGCATGTTTTGAACTGCAGTCTGCTAGGGCCGAGAAAAGCACCGTAGGAGGTTCCAGGCATGTTCCCTCTTTCCAGGCAAAGGAAAAGGCTGAGAGCCAAAGTGACAGGGTCTGCTTGTGTGTCCTGTTAGGAGGTTTCAGACAAGCTATGCCTTTCAGGCCTAGCTTCTTTACTTTGGGAGTTATTGCTGGACGTTTAGCATGTTTTGAACTGCAGTCTGCTAGGGCCGAGAAAAGCACCGTAGGAGGTTCCAGGCATGTTCCCTCTTTCCAGGCAAAGGAAAAGGCTGAGAGCCAAAGTGACAGGGTCTGCTTGTGTGTCCTGTTAGGAGGTTTCAGACAAGCTATGCCTTTCATGCCTAGCTTCTTTACTTTGGGAGTTATTGCTGGACGTTTAGCATGTTTTGAACTGCAGTCTGCTAGGGCCGAGAAAAGCACCGTAGGAGGTTCCAGGCATGTTCCCTCTTTCCAGGCAAAGGAAAAGGCTGAGAGCCAAAGTGACAGGGTCTGCTTGTGTGTCCTGTTAGGAGGTTTCAGACAAGCTATGCCTTTCATGCCTAGCTTCTTTACTTTGGGAGTTATTGCTGGACGTTTAGCATGTTTTGAACTGCAGTCTGCTAGGGCCGAGAAAAGCACCGTAGGAGGTTCCAGGCATGTTCCCTCTTTCCAGGCAAAGGAAAAGGCTGAGAGCCAAAGTGACAGGGTCTGCTTGTGTGTCCTGTTAGGAGGTTTCAGACAAGCTATGCCTTTCAGGCCTAGCTTCTTTACTTTGGGAGTTATTGCTGGACGTTTAGCATGTTTTGAACTGCAGTCTGCTAGGGCCGAGAAAAGCACCGTAGGAGGTTCCAGGCATGTTCCCTCTTTCCAGGCAAAGGAAAAGGCTGAGAGCCAAAGTGACAGGGTCTGCTTGTGTGTCCTGTTAGGAGGTTTCAGACAAGCTATGCCTTTCAGTCCTAGCTTCTTTACTTTGGGAGTTATTGCTGGACGTTTAGCATGTTTTGAACTGCAGTCTGCTAGGGCCGAGAAAAGCACCGTAGGAGGTTCCAGGCATGTTCCCTCTTTCCAGGCAAAGGAAAAGGCTGAGAGCCAAAGTGACAGGGTCTGCTTGTGTGTCCTGTTAGGAGGTTTCAGACAATCTATGCCTTTCATGCCTAGCTTCTTTACTTTGGGAGTTATTGCTGGACGTTTAGCATGTTTTGAACTGCAGTCTGCTAGGGCCGAGAAAAGCACCGTAGGAGGTTCCAGGCATGTTCCCTCTTTCCAGGCAAAGGAAAAGGCTGAGAGCCAAAGTGACAGGGTCTGCTTGTGTGTCCTGTTAGGAGGTTTCAGACAAGCTATGCCTTTCATGCCTAGCTTCTTTACTTTGGGAGTTATTGCTGGACGTTTAGCATGTTTTGAACTGCAGTCTGCTAGGGCCGAGAAAAGCACCGTAGGAGGTTCCAGGCATGTTCCCTCTTTCCAGGCAAAGGAAAAGGCTGAGAGCCAAAGTGACAGGGTCTGCTTGTGTGTCCTGTTAGGAGGTTTCAGACAAGCTATGCCTTTCAGTCCTAGCTTCTTTACTTTGGGAGTTATTGCTGGACGTTTAGCATGTTTTGAACTGCAGTCTGCTAGGGCCGAGAAAAGCACCGTAGGAGGTTCCAGGCATGTTCCCTCTTTCCAGGCAAAGGAAAAGGCTGAGAGCCAAAGTGACAGGGTCTGCTTGTGTGTCCTGTTAGGAGGTTTCAGACAAGCTATGCCTTTCAGGCCTAGCTTCTTTACTTTGGGAGTTATTGCTGGACGTTTAGCATGTTTTGAACTGCAGTCTGCTAGGGCCGAGAAAAGCACCGTAGGAGGTTCCAGGCATGTTCCCTCTTTCCAGGCAAAGGAAAAGGCTGAGAGCCAAAGTGACAGGGTCTGCTCGTGTGTCCTGTTAGGAGGTTTCAGACAAGCTATGCCTTTCATGCCTAGCTTCTTTACTTTGGGAGTTATTGCTGGACGTTTAGCATGTTTTGAACTGCAGTCTGCTAGGGCCGAGAAAAGCACCGTAGGAGGTTCCAGGCATGTTCCCTCTTTCCAGGCAAAGGAAAAGGCTGAGAGCCAAAGTGACAGGGTCTGCTTGTGTGTCCTGTTAGGAGGTTTCAGACAAGCTATGCCTTTCAGTCCTAGCTTCTTAACTTTGGGAGTTATTGCTGGACGTTTAGCATGTTTTGAACTGCAGTCTGCTAGGGCCGAGAAAAGCACCGTAGGAGGTTCCAGGCATGTTCCCTCTTTCCAGGCAAAGGAAAAGGCTGAGAGCCAAAGTGACAGGGTCTGCTTGTGTGTCCTGTTAGGAGGTTTCAGACAAGCTATGCCTTTCAGGCCTAGCTTCTTTACTTTGGGAGTTATTGCTGGACGTTTAGCATGTTTTGAACTGCAGTCTGCTAGGGCCGAGAAAAGCACCGTAGGAGGTTCCAGGCATGTTCCCTCTTTCCAGGCAAAGGAAAAGGCTGAGAGCCAAAGTGACAGGGTCTGCTTGTGTGTCCTGTTAGGAGGTTTCAGACAAGCTATGCCTTTCATGCCTAGCTTCTTTACTTTGGGAGTTATTGCTGGACGTTTAGCATGTTTTGAACTGCAGTCTGCTAGGGCCGAGAAAAGCACCATAGGAGGTTCCAGGCATGTTCCCTCTTTCCAGGCAAAGGAAAAGGCTGAGAGCCAAAGTGACAGGGTCTGCTTGTGTGTCCTGTTAGGAGGTTTCAGACAAGCTATGCCTTTCAGTCCTAGCTTCTTTACTTTGGGAGTTATTGCTGGACGTTTAGCATGTTTTGAACTGCAGTCTGCTAGGGCCGAGAAAAGCACCGTAGGAGGTTCCAGGCATGTTCCCTCTTTCCAGGCAAAGGAAAAGGCTGAGAGCCAAAGTGACAGGGTCTGCTTGTGTGTCCTGTTAGGAGGTTTCAGACAAGCTATGCCTTTCAGTCCTAGCTTCTTTACTTTGGGAGTTATTGCTGGACGTTTATCATGTTTTGAACTGCAGTCTGCTAGGGCCGAGAAAAGCACCGTAGGAGGTTCCAGGCATGTTCCCTCTTTCCAGGCAAAGGAAAAGGCTGAGAGCCAAAGTGACAGGGTCTGCTTGTGTGTCCTGTTAGGAGGTTTCAGACAAGCTATGCCTTTCATGCCTAACTTCTTTACTTTGGGAGTTATTGCTGGACGTTTAGCATGTTTTGAACTGCAGTCTGCTAGGGCCGAGAAAAGCACCGTAGGAGGTTCCAGGCATGTTCCCTCTTTCCAGGCAAAGGAAAAGGCTGAGAGCCAAAGTGACAGGGTCTGCTTGTGTGTCCTGTTAGGAGGTTTCAGACAAGCTATGCCTTTCATGCCTAGCTTCTTTACTTTGGGAGTTATTGCTGGACGTTTAGCATGTTTTGAACTGCAGTCTGCTAGGGCCGAGAAAAGCACCGTAGGAGGTTCCAGGCATGTTCCCTCTTTCCAGGCAAAGGAAAAGGCTGAGAGCCAAAGTGACAGGGTCTGCTTGTGTGTCCTGTTAGGAGGTTTCAGACAAGCTATGCCTTTCATGCCTAGCTTCTTTACTTTGGGAGTTATTGCTGGACGTTTAGCATGTTTTGAACTGCAGTCTGCTAGGGCCGAGAAAAGCACCGTAGGAGGTTCCAGGCATGTTCCCTCTTTCCAGGCAAAGGAAAAGGCTGAGAGCCAAAGTGACAGGGTCTGCTTGTGTGTCCTGTTAGGAGGTTTCAGACAAGCTATGCCTTTCATGCCTAGCTTCTTTACTTTGGGAGTTATTGCTGGACGTTTAGCATGTTTTGAACTGCAGTCTGCTAGGGCCGAGAAAAGCACCGTAGGAGGTTCCAGGCATGTTCCCTCTTTCCAGGCAAAGGAAAAGGCTGAGAGCCAAAGTGACAGGGTCTGCTTGTGTGTCCTGTTAGGAGGTTTCAGACAAGCTATGCCTTTCATGCCTAGCTTCTTTACTTTGGGAGTTATTGCTGGACGTTTAGCATGTTTTGAACTGCAGTCTGCTAGGGCCGAGAAAAGCACCGTAGGAGGTTCCAGGCATGTTCCCTCTTTCCAGGCAAAGGAAAAGGCTGAGAGCCAAAGTGACAGGGTCTGCTTGTGTGTCCTGTTAGGAGGTTTCAGACAAGCTATGCCTTTCAGGCCTAGCTTCTTTACTTTGGGAGTTATTGCTGGACGTTTAGCATGTTTTGAACTGCAGTCTGCTAGGGCCGAGAAAAGCACCGTAGGAGGTTCCAGGCATGTTCCCTCTTTCCAGGCAAAGGAAAAGGCTGAGAGCCAAAGTGACAGGGTCTGCTTGTGTGTCCTGTTAGGAGGTTTCAGACAAGCTATGCCTTTCATGCCTAGCTTCTTTACTTTGGGAGTTATTGCTGGACGTTTAGCATGTTTTGAACTGCAGTCTGCTAGGGCCGAGAAAAGCACCGTAGGAGGTTCCAGGCATGTTCCCTCTTTCCAGGCAAAGGAAAAGGCTGAGAGCCAAAGTGACAGGGTCTGCTTGTGTGTCCTGTTAGGAGGTTTCAGACAAGCTATGCCTTTCAGTCCTAGCTTCTTTACTTTGGGAGTTATTGCTGGACGTTTAGCATGTTTTGAACTGCAGTCTGCTAGGGCCGAGAAAAGCACCGTAGGAGGTTCCAGGCATGTTCCCTCTTTCCAGGCAAAGGAAAAGGCTGAGAGCCAAAGTGACAGGGTCTGCTTGTGTGTCCTGTTAGGAGGTTTCAGACAAGCTATGCCTTTCAGTCCTAGCTTCTTTACTTTGGGAGTTATTGCTGGACGTTTATCATGTTTTGAACTGCAGTCTGCTAGGGCCGAGAAAAGCACCGTAGGAGGTTCCAGGCATGTTCCCTCTTTCCAGGCAAAGGAAAAGGCTGAGAGCCAAAGTGACAGGGTCTGCTTGTGTGTCCTGTTAGGAGGTTTCAGACAAGCTCTGCCTTTCATGCCTAACTTCTTTACTTTGGGAGTTATTGCTGGACGTTTAGCATGTTTTGAACTGCAGTCTGCTAGGGCCGAGAAAAGCACCGTAGGAGGTTCCAGGCATGTTCCCTCTTTCCAGGCAAAGGAAAAGTCTGAGAGCCAAAGTGACAGGGTCTGCTTGTGTGTCCTGTTAGGGAGGTTTCAGACAAGCTATGCCTTTCATGCCTAGCTTCTTTACTTTGGGAGTTATTGCTGGACGTTTAGCATGTTTTGAACTGCAGTCTGCTAGGGCCGAGAAAAGCACCGTAGGAGGTTCCAGGCATGTTCCCTCTTTCCAGGCAAAGGAAAAGGCTGAGAGCCAAAGTGACAGGGTCTGCTTGTGTGTCCTGTTAGGAGGGTTTCAGACAAGCTATGCCTTTCAGTCCTAGCTTCTTTACTTTGGGAGTTATTGCTGGACGTTTAGCATGTTTTGAACTGCAGTCTGCTAGGGCCGAGAAAAGCACCGTAGGAGGTTCCAGGCATGTTCCCTCTTTCCAGGCAAAGGAAAAGGCTGAGAGCCAAAGTGACAGGGTCTGCTTGTGTGTCCTGTTAGGAGGTTTCAGACAAGCTATGCCTTTCATGCCTAGCTTCTTTACTTTGGGAGTTATTGCTGGACGTTTAGCATGTTTTGAACTGCAGTCTGCTAGGGCCGAGAAAGCACCGTAGGAGGTTCCAGGCATGTTCCCTCTTTCCAGGCAAAGGAAAAGGCTGAGAGCCAAAGTGACAGGGTCTGCTTGTGTGTCCTGTTAGGAGGTTTCAGACAAGCTATGCCTTTCAGGCCTAGCTTCTTTACTATGGGAGTTATTGCTGGACGTTTAGCATGTTTTGAACTGCAGTCTGCTAGGGCCGAGAAAAGCACCGTAGGAGGTTCCAGGCATGTCCCTCTTTCCAGGCAAAGGAAAAGGCTGAGAGCCAAAGTGACAGGGTCTGCTTGTGTGGTCCTGTTAGGAGGTTTCAGACAAGCTATGCCTTTCAGTCCTAGCTTCTTTACTTTGGGAGTTATTGCTGGACGTTTATCATGTTTTGAACTGCAGTCTGCTAGGGCCGAGAAAAGCACCGTAGGAAGTTCCAGGCATGTTCCCTCTTTCCAGGCAAAGGAAAAGGCTGAGAGCCAAAGTGACAGGGTCTGCTTGTGTGTCCTGTTAGGAGGTTTCAGACAAGCTATGCCTTTCATGCCTAACTTCTTTACTTTGGGAGTTATTGCTGGACGTTTAGCATGTTTTGAACTGCAGTCTGCTAGGGCCGAGAAAAGCACCGTAGGAGGTTCCAGGCATGTTCCCTCTTTCCAGGCAAAGGAAAAGTCTGAGAGCCAAAGTGACAGGGTCTGCTTGTGTGTCCTGTTAGGAGGGTTTCAGACAAGCTATGCCTTTCAGTCCTAGCTTCTTAACTTTGGGAGTTATTGCTGGACGTTTAGCATGTTTTGAACTGCAGTCTGCTAGGGCCGAGAAAAGCACCGTAGGAGGTTCCAGGCATGTTCCCTCTTTCCAGGCAAAGGAAAGGCTGAGAGCCAAAGTGACAGGGTCTGCTTGTGTGTCCTGTTAGGAGGTTTCAGACAAGCTATGCCTTTCAGTCCTAGCTTCTTTACTTTGGGAGTTATTGCTGGACGTTTAGCATGTTTTGAACTGCAGTCTGCTAGGGCCGAGAAAAGCACCGTAGGAGGTTCCAGGCATGTTCCCTCTTTCCAGGCAAAGGAAAAGGCTGAGAGCCAAAGTGACAGGGTCTGCTTGTGTGTCCTGTTAGGAGGTTTCAGACAAGCTATGCCTTTCAGGCCTAGCTTCTTTACTTTGGGAGTTATTGCTGGACGTTTAGCATGTTTTGAACTGCAGTCTGCTAGGGCCGAGAAAAGCACCGTAGGAGGTTTCAGGCATGTTCCCTCTTTCCAGGCAAAGGAAAAGGCTGAGAGCCAAAGTGACAGGGTCTGCTTGTGTGTCCTGTTAGGAGGTTTCAGACAAGCTATGCCTTTCATGCCTAGCTTCTTTACTTTGGGAGTTATTGCTGGACGTTTAGCATGTTTTGAACTGCAGTCTGCTAGGGCCGAGAAAAGCACCGTAGGAGGTTCCAGGCATGTTCCCTCTTTCCAGGCAAAGGAAAAGGCTGAGAGCCAAAGTGACAGGGTCTGCTTGTGTGTCCTGTTAGGAGGTTTCAGACAAGCTATGCCTTTCATGCCTAGCTTCTTTACTTTGGGAGTTATTGCTGGACGTTTAGCATGTTTTGAACTGCAGTCTGCTAGGGCCGAGAAAGCACCGTAGGAGGTTCCAGGCATGTTCCCTCTTTCCAGGCAAAGGAAAAGGCTGAGAGCCAAAGTGACAGGGTCTGCTTGTGTGTCCTGTTAGGAGGTTTCAGACAAGCTATGCCTTTCATGCCTAGCTTCTTTACTTTGGGAGTTATTGCTGGACGTTTAGCATGTTTTGAACTGCAGTCTGCTAGGGCCGAGAAAAGCACCCGTAGGAGGGTTCCAGGCATGTTCCCTCTTTCCAGGCAAAGGAAAAGGCTGAGAGCCAAAGTGACAGGGTCTGCTTGTGTGTCCTGTTAGGAGGTTTCAGACAAGCTATGCCTTTCATGCCTAGCTTCTTTACTTTGGGAGTTATTGCTGGACGTTTAGCATGTTTTGAACTGCAGTCTGCTAGGGCCGAGAAAAGCACCGTAGGAGGTTCCAGGCATGTTCCCTCTTTCCAGGCAAAGGAAAAGGCTGAGAGCCAAAGTGACAGGGTCTGCTTGTGTGTCCTGTTAGGAGGTTTCAGACAAGCTATGCCTTTCATGCCTAGCTTCTTTACTTTGGGAGTTATTGCTGGACGTTTAGCATGTTTTTGAACTGCAGTCTGCTAGGGCCGAGAAAAGCACCGTAGGAGGTTCCAGGCATGTTCCCTCTTTCCAGGCAAAGGAAAAGGCTGAGAGCCAAAGTGACAGGGTCTGCTTGTGTGTCCTGTTAGGAGGTTTCAGACAAGCTATGCCTTTCAGGCCTAGCTTCTTTACTTTGGAGTTATTGCTGGACGTTTAGCATGTTTTGAACTGCAGTCTGCTAGGGCCGAGAAAAGCACCGTAGGAGGTTCCAGGCATGTTCCCTCTTTCCAGGCAAAGGAAAAGGCTGAGAGCCAAAGTGACAGGGTCTGCTTGTGTGTCCTGTTAGGAGGTTTCAGACAAGCTATGCCTTTCATGCCTAGCTTCTTTACTTTGGGAGTTATTGCTGGACGTTTAGCATGTTTTGAACTGCAGTCTGCTAGGGCCGAGAAAAGCACCGTAGGAGGTTCCAGGCATGTTCCCTCTTTCCAGGCAAAGGAAAAGGCTGAGAGCCAAAGTGACAGGGTCTGCTTGTGTGTCCTGTTAGGAGGTTTCAGACAAGCTATGCCTTTCAGTCCTAGCTTCTTTACTTTGGGAGTTATTGCTGGACGTTTAGCATGTTTTGAACTGCAGTCTGCTAGGGCCGAGAAAAGCACCGTAGGAGGTTCCAGGCATGTTCCCTCTTTCCAGGCAAAGGAAA